>VYZQ01037827.1:88398-121332 GCA_013400655.1 Mystacornis crossleyi
CAGGCAAAGCTTTTCTAGGAGTAGAGAATTTTGGCAGCAAACACACCACCCTATAAAAGAGCTCACGTTACCAGAAAGCATTTGACCTAAAACTCAGGCCGCTATAAAACAGCATCCCATATTAGGGACCCAATATGTGTACTCAGATGTGGAAAATTTGTTCTTTAGTTGTGATCCAAGACTCTACCCTCTGCAGAGCAGTGGGTCTGTGGGGGTCAGGGAACACTGCCAGCATGGCTGGAAGGATTTTTTCAAGTCAGTGTTAACAGCAACTCGCGTCCTGCAGCCAAGGGACACTTCCCAGTGCCAGAGCCCAGCGAGGCTGCACAAAGCAGGAGAAGGGGGAAGCGCTGCCAAAGCCTGACTGGCAATAACCGTAATAAGGGCCAATGAGCCCTCGGAGTGCTTCCAAGCATTAAAGCATTAGCTCTTGGAGAGGGCCAGCAAACTTCTATCAGATCCTAGACAAGGAGTTCAAGTGAAAAGTAGAGGTAGGCACAAAATTCAATGGGTTTGGCAGCAGCTGAATCCTCTGATCAGAAACAGGCCATTATTTTTACTGTCAGCTAAGGGGCAGACTAAGAGTAACCACAAGGCTCAGAAGGCAGTTCCTGAAAGGGAGAGATAAAGAGGGATTTTTTTTTCCCCATTACATTCAAAAACTGCTTACATTCATTCATTGAAGGCTCTGCCCTTCATGACCATCTCATCCCATCACTGATTTTACTTGCTGCTCATTTTCTGACAGCACAAAAACACACCCTAGTTGTCACAAGCCTTTCTATCCCCTCCTGCTCAACTCAGAACACAACTGAAAGCACAATTCATGAGTTCCAGTCTTGCCTTGCTTTGTCCCTTTGCAATTTCTCCTGTATTTTAGGCATAGCAGCTCTAAAAGGATTCTTAATGTCTCTGCCCACAACAAGTCAAGGAGCTCATTCCAGTGAATCCTTCAGTTCCAAAGCTCTGCTAGAAAAAAATCTGCCACTATCTCAGCACATATCCTAAACTACTCAATCCCGTTTGTAGTCTGGTTTGTGCTCTGAGGAAAGTAAAAAGCCTGGATTATTTTTTTTATTGCTGTTGGTTTTGAATCTATATGCACTTTAGGTGTACAAATAATGGTAGCATTTTTGTGACTCTCTCACTCTTTAATTGCACCTATTGGATTTTTCAAGTTATGTGGGTGAAAATAGGAAGAAGATAATAAATTGCTTCTGCCTTTCTGAACATGACTGTCACATCTCTTCCCCCAAGCCTGCCAACAAGTAAATACTCAGAAAAGGCTTTAGAATCAGTCCATCTGTGAGGAGCAGAAAGAAGCAGCTGCGTGCACCAGGATGATGCACATGCACAGGGTCACACCAGCTCAGAAGCTGCTGATTAAACCATAATTTCCTGTAAATTTGCAGCATCAGTGCCTGGCACAAGAGGTGAAAACAGCAGGACATCTCCCTGCCAGCCTCAGTCCTGCATCAAGAGACAAAGAAATAATGAAGCAAAAAGAAATAAGGAAGTGAAAATTACTTTGGAAATGGAATCTGAAGAGAAGGCTGTCTAAAACCTCATTAGCAATAAATTAAGTCTCAAAGGAGGTATTAATACTTTTGGAAGGAAGGGTGCCTGAAGCACCACCTGAGCAACTCTGCAACCATGTTTTCCTGCAGAACAGAATGTGCCATCCGAGTGCTGTCGGAAAGAAAGGATCCCTCAGCCTTGCTTGGGAAGATCAAGACAGAGCCTGAAACAAGAGGGCTTCCAAGGAGAGGTTCCCAAAGTGTGCCAAGGACAGCAACTCAGCACCATTCCAGGAGGATTTACTTCCTCCTCACTGGCTGTCAGTGCTACAAGCAAGTTACAGGAGAGAAATTTCAGGATAGTTTGTTGTTTTTCTTAGCTGGAAAAAAAAGTGGTGTTAGGTGAGGGATAAAGGAAGGAAATTTTAAAGAGTAGCAAACTGCTCCATGCAGAGTTTCACCAGCTTCAATTCCAAATCCACTGACAGACTGGCAGACACCAGATCAATCCTGTCTCCCTTCAGTGTTATCACCCATGTTATTCCAGGACAAACCAGCAATGACCTTCCAGGAACTATAATCTGAACCAATGCCTTTCCTGACACCATCCCCCATCCCACATTGATTGCAGGATGGTGACACAATCACTTTGCTTCTCCTACCCACCACCTTGCTTCACCTCCAGCAGAGCTCTTTGCCCCTCAGCTCAGAGAGGGCAGCTCCACCTTCTCCCAGGGATCTGTGGGCAATGTGAAAGAAGCTGCTGAAGGACAGAATAGATATGAGAGGAGACAAGGATCACAAAAGGGAATTAAGAGTTTTATTTCCAAAAAAAGGAGCAATGTAGTGTTGAAACAAAAATCAAATTCAATTACTTTTCCTCTGATTTGAATGGCTACAAAAATAGATTCTACCCAAATCCATAAAGCCAGTTAACAGTACCATAACAAACAAACCCCAAAATTACTCATTCAGATACCACATACAGCAGTCACAGGAATCTAGCATATATTACTTAATGTTTTTTCCTTAAAGTAAATTTCTAAATGTTTCCGTTAAAACTAAAATACCCACAAGATTTAAAAAAATTGTACAAAAAAATAATTGTTGGAGGTAACAGTGTGCGTTTATTAAAATCCTGCGCCAAGGCAGTAAAACATTTATAATTTAAAACCCGGCCCAGTAGAAAAGAGAAATGTGCAAACATCTGAATGTTAGATGTACTCAGAGGCTTGTGGTGCATCAGACCTGGCATCCACTGCTGTCCTAAAGCAAGGCGGGCTCCAGCAGGAGAGGTCTCCAAGAGGCACTAAAGGGGAGGCAGAGGCAGCAAGCACAGCACACGAGCTGCAGCTCCCCAGTCTGGCTGCTGGGAGCACTGGTGCCTTCTCCCCAGGGACGGTTTGCCCAGTCAGTAGTGTTATGGCACTCGATCCAATGCCAGGAAGTCCTCGGTGAGTTCTGGTCAATCTGCTGCAGGAGGGAAGAATGCAAAGCCATTTTAAAAGGCAGGCACTGAAAGCTGTGGATGAGTTGATGAAATGGGTTGATGGGTTGATGCGCTCAGACTGTTGCTGGGAGTTCTGGCTACATCACCAGCTCACTGTGATAAGGGTAAGAGTCAGAAGCCTTCAAAGGATGTTTAGCTCTTCCTTTACCACTGGTGCAGCACATAAGGTGCTGAACAGTGCTCACAAACCACTCAGCCAGCAGATTCCCACCCTGAAAATTCAGGTCAGAGTTCTGCACAAAGCATTTAAATAAGCTGGATTTTATAAAGAAACTTCATTCGACTTTCTGCCTCCTTCAGCTACTTCAAATATCTTCAGCCTCACCTACCTCCTCCATTACTTAGTCCATGTCCTAACGGACTTCTTGCCAAATTTCTTTCTGCATAGCTCCTGCAATGACACAAGAAGAGATTCCTTATTGCAATGCAGTCTCATCCCATCCACTCCCAGATGCCGACAGAAGACCAGGATGAGGTAGTGTCCAGAGGAAGTGCACAGAGCAGAGCATGTCAGGCAGTCACTGATCCTACCACACCAGCAGTAACCAATCCCACCAAGCTTCCTGCGTCCACTGCAGACAGTAGTCCTTTGCCTACACTTGGTAGCACCTGTGCCGTGACCATTCTAGGGAGATGAGATAAAGCCCCGCAGCCGTGGTGGTAGCTCAGCTCTATTGTACAGACAGAATGGGAGCAGAGACACTGAACACATCCAAGGGACAGTGTCAAGCCAGGATTAAAACTCCAGAGTCCCATCCTTGACCAACTAAGCCCGTGTGACCTGCCCTTAGATCAGCATGGGTTGACACAAATAGAAACCTGTATGCGAATACTCAGAGTCCTGTTCCTTGGGGATGTGGGAATGTGATCTCTCCTGCTTTTCGGAGAGAAAGAGACAAAGCATTATTCATAAAAAATGCCAAGGGACAGCATGTGAAAGAGAACTTGACTCTCATTACTGCCCTTTGGTAGCTTGTGGGATGCACACATGACTGGATTCCAGCACAAGGATCCCTGCCATCAGGTGGGCATCCCCCTGCTGTCACCTCAAGCTGCCCTCCCCTGCCAGCCCCAGACATCAGGAAGAGAAGTTGGTTGATACTCACCCTCTGCCCCCCTCCAGAGTACTCTGGATCTCCTTCAGCACTTCTGGAAAGCAGAGGGTTAAAGCAGTGAGCCAAACCAGGGGGATCTGCTTTCAGGCAGCTGCCTGACCACATTCCACCTCCCCATGAACAGCCTCCAGAACCTGCCTCCCAAGCTCAGAGGTCAGTCCTTGGATCATCACTGCCTCTTCAACAGCACCAGGTTTTTACTGGGCAGGCTGGCACACAGGACCGAAGCAGTCACTTGCCAGAGGAAACACTGCCAATCCCCATGTACCAGAGCCCCAAAGGAACTGTCTGTTCCAGCTGTCATCTTACACAAGTCCTACTGGAAATAAAGATCCTTCTCTTATCTCAGCAGCGAATACAGCTCTGCAGAACAACCCCTGCCCAAGGGCATGGCTATCTGTCCAAGCCCTCATTTCTGGGGATTCAAGACAACCCAGCATTTCTACCAGTAATTACGGATCCCTTGGAACTAGAATCCACAAAATTCCCAGCAGCTTTCTTCTTTTCCCACCCAGAAAAAAGGCACCTTCCCTCAGCAGCAAGACTTCATCTCACTCACTTTCGTCATTGAGTAAGGCATGTTCCATCAGCCTCCCAGACTTCCTTTCTAAAAAAGAGTAGGAAAAAAAGCTTTTACCTAACAATATTTTCCCCTCTTACTGAAATAAGTGCAGTTTTGGAAACCCACAATGGAACTGGATATTTTCCCCACATTAAATACTTTTTGACTTTTCTGAATACTTCACAACTAATCCTTAAAGTCTCTCACACACTGAACTGTATTTTCCAGCAATACTAGTTTGGATAACAGAAGATCTAAATAATTTCAGACCTTTCCTCCAGCAAAAACTCTGTTCTAGCCTTTACAGGAATCTTCCATACACAGTTTACTTCAGAGCTATCAACTAAAATACAGTCCAGGTCACAAAGTTTCGCCGCACATCCCTCCTTATTTTAACTTTTCTTAGGTAGAAAATATCAACTGTAGCAATAGGAAAGACATTCTGAGGTTTACACATCACCATGCTACCTTCAGTACACTTATTTTTGTCACTTACCGTCTTCTCCACAGTCACCTGGACTCCTTCCTGGTCCCCTAAAAAAGGAAAGGAGGCAGAAAACAATTACTGATGCTGAGGCACAGGGGTGCAGAGAATTCCTGTGTGTTCTTGGCAGCTGAAACAGGCTCCAGTGCACATCAACTAAATGGTTTGCTGAGTACAGGAAGGGCTTCACCACATGCAGGTGATGCAGAAGTCTGCAGGCACCACAGAACACTAATAAACCCTTAGAATAAAATTCCTGTAGGATCTCTGTGAGTGTCAGATCTACTGTTACACACTGATGTTCCAAGAGGAGAGGAGGAACGCTGGATTTACCTTCACAGGGCAACAGCTCAACCCCAGCTCTTGGGAACAAGCAAAGCAAGCCAGGTCTTGCTCTAAGTTTGTGACTCCAGCTTAGGGATACCAGTTCCAGTGCTTCCAGCTTTGTCCTACCGAATGTACTCCAAGCAGGAAAACCATCGGGGGGAAAGTTACATTTCCTGATGTCAGTCCCTCTATGGATGTTAACTTCAAAGATTTTTTCCTCCCTACTCAGACACAGTCAGTGTGCAAGAGTGTTACAGACTTTACCTGGATTTCCTTGCAGCATTCTCTGTGCCAGACTTGTGCACGTGATTGTTGCTTGTCACTTCTGGCACGTCCACGATGCACCGGGGCTCCACCAACCATTTGGTGGAAAGGGAAAACCTCTCAAACTCCGACGGCGAGATCAGATAGAAACCTACAGGTGATTGGGAATTTATAAGGGCAATTCTCAGGAAACAGTTCCAGAACCAAAGGTGATCCAAAAAAAGAACAGATCTAGGTGTGGTCTATGTTTGGCAGAAAGGGTTTGCATTTCCTTCTATCTAAGCAAGGAAGGATCATTGAGGAAGATATTACCCAGCTTCCCCCTGGTTAGCTAGAGACTGTGCAATTTAAGATTATGCTGAGAGATAATTCTGTTGTCCTGTGCTGACACTTAGGAAAAACAGCACAGAAAGATGCAAAACATGAACCGGAAAGCAGCGATCCATCTTCAGCAGCCACAGGATGCTGGATCCCAGTTTTGCAGTGTGAGTGCTGAGACACAGGCATGTACAGGAGGCACAGTGGAGACATTTCCCCAGAGCCTGCTGCTTAGAGAGCCATTCCCCCCACACCAGGCAAGAGGAGGGTGGCCAGGTGGAAGTCACCTAAGGGGCACATCCAAGCTGAAAACCACTGTATTCGTTAACAGTAATGGAATAAACTCCTGCTTCTGCTAACTCACGTGTTGGTACCTGCTGGGAGGTGGTACTGCCCAGAAACACACAATGAACACGTTTCTGAAATATTCTCACACATGTACACAGCCAGCTGTAAACACTAAGCCCTTTGCAACTGTCTCAAACACACAACAAAGAGGGATGATTTCAGAGAAGCCCACCTCACCTTGGCCATATTTGGTGAAGACGCAGGATGCAATGCCACTCACATCCTCCTTGCGGATGCAGGGGTAGCGGATCTGTAACTTGAGGAAGGGCAGGGAGATGATCTGGATGTCTCCCAGGTTGGTCAGCACTGCCAGGTCGTTCTCGCTGTAATCGTCAGTCTTGCAGCTGCCGAAGTTGGCAACTGTCACCTTCCGTACCCTGCAGCCCTCCAGGGCTGTCAGCTTCAGCTTCAGCTTGGAGCTGACCTTGGGCAACGTGAAGACCTGCCACAGAAACCAGACACTGACACCTCTTCCTGCACGAAGGCAGCAGCAGCTCCCCAGATGTCTGCTGCTCCCTCCCTGGACAATGTTTTCATTCACAGGGAATACGCTCAGGTGTAACCAGAGCCAAGCCCCTGCTCATGGCATGAGAAGGAATCAGCCACAAGCAGTGTGAGAATCTCTTTCTGTTCTAACCTCAGTTTTACCCTTCAGGCTGTAATTGCACTTCTCCCCTATTTTTCCAAAGCTCTTCCCCATTTGGCTACAAACTATTACAGAAAGAGAACAGGGTTTGAGTTAGTGTGCAAAACAAGAAACTTTTAAGCGACTTCAGAAAAATACCTACAAATTCCTGCTTCTGCACTAACCACAGAAAAGCTCTTACCCAAAAGCAGAAGCAGCCTTGTCCAAAGAGTATAATGAAATATAGGCATAAAATTTCTACATTCAGCATGTGCAGCACTATGCTGAACACCCAGTTCGCCAGCACACATCTGATTTACGACTGCACCAAACAGAAATGCTGTCCCAGGGCTGTTCTTCAGGTACAGGAGAACAAGCACTTCCAAGAGTTCTCTCCACTGAGCTGTGCCCAGTGCTTCAGCAGATTTCATGCACAGTTCATAGGCACCTCCCTCCCTCAATAGGTGACACTCACCTTAAATTGCTCTTCAGATACCACCAGCAGCTGGTGGCTGCCTTGCATATCAGGACTCTTGGAAAGGTCATGTGCTACTTCTAGAGGTTCTGGGAGGGGAGTGCTGCGTCCATCCAACACAAGTATCCCCACAACAGGAGCCCTGTGCATCAGCTGAATCTCTTTGGCTAGACAGGCAAGGTAAGGAGGGAAAACAAACAGAAAAAACAAACAGGAGTCTAGTCAGAGACACTGTTAGAAACTCATTCACATCCTCATAGGGCTGGATACCTATATACTGTGGTTATAGAAATGCTGCCTAAAATGATTTAGTAGTTGAAGGGCATTCTGACTGGACTGATCTGTGTTAAACAGAAACCATTGTTACATAAAGACAGTGGGCCCAGCTGTCAGAACAAGGGACATGTGCAGCGAGGGTTGATGGCAAACTTCAGTGATAGCTGACACAAATTTACATTTCTGAAGTGAGTAGGAAATGAGGCTGAGGCACATCAAGCAGTGCTGCAGCTCCAATTCAGCTGCTGCAGTGAGCATTGCTTAGCTCAGACACTGCCACCCTGGGCTCCAGTCACTGATAAACAGCACTAAATGAGCGATCCTGCTTTTCTGCCCATAACTCATGAGAGTAATGGCTCAGAGCCAGCAGAACCCTGCTTTCACCAGGCACTTACCCTGCTCTGCCCTCACAGGCTCATCCATCCTCCTCTCTGCTGGAGGAACACGTAAACAGAAGGCGTAGACTGTCCCTCCATTGGTGCCAGCCCACAGGGACGGGCAGTGTCGGGAGCCTGGAGCAAGAAAAAGGCCCATGAGAAAGGCACCATCCATGACACCCTTCAATAACAGCTCTCCCTGGCTATACAAAATCTCCCTCTGTTGGCACCTTAAATATCTTTGTATCTGGGAAGACTTGCCAGGCAAACTGCAAGTTCTTAACATTCTTTTCCCAATACCTGTCCACCAGCAGCCCTTAGAAAGGACACTGCATGTGAACAAAGGCAAAAGTACCACCACATGAACCCCCACAATTGCTGTGTCCAGTTTTCACACATTTATATCACATAAGAGCAGAGTAAACTTGTGCGTGATATCAGTTTGGGCTCTGATGCACAACCAGCCACCATCTTCACCAAAATTAAAAGGCTCTGCAGGAGATAGGGGTGAACTTCAGAGCAATGAGAGAAAGAAAAGTTTATCCTACGAAGTCAGATGCCATTCCAGCACATTTGAAAATCATACATAAAGACTTGATTCAAAGATGAACTGCCACTTGCCTCAGATTAGCCAGCAGCCCAGAATGGCTAAATAATTCTGCATGACAACATATGCTCTTGTTCTATATCAGTTTTTCAGCACAGCACAAAGTAGGACACAGGAGGTGCTGAGTTTTCCTGGCAGTAAATCCGAATACACTCCTTGGCAGAAGAAGTAAAAACCCATTTGGAAGAAGACAGAGATGCTTTTCCTACTCACTGTCTCTCAGGAAGGTATCAGCAAAATACAAGGTTCGCACAAAGCCAGTGAAAGAGTCTTCTGCCGAGCGGGCTTCGATCTTGCGCTGGACTGGAGCCAGTTCCATCTCCTGCAACGCATCCTGGTCAAACTTGGCATTTGCTTCTTGCACCTTCACAGGTGAGGAGACACACTGTCAGTTAGGGATAGACACAGCAGGGGGAGGGGTGGCAGCAATAGAAAGGCACAGCAGGGTCACACCAGTGAACCAGTCCTCTGAATTGATCTTCTCTAAAAACGTGCCTGTTTTTATCTAACAGAGCAGCATCAGAAATTGCCTTTTTTCCCTCACACCAATAGCTACTGATTTGATAGCAGACCTGAGACCACCTCCTGCTCTAGGCAGTCTCAGCAGGCTCCAAGCTGTAAACAGACAAACCCCAAAAAGGTGAACCCCTCACCTCTGAGGCATTCCCACTACCTCCTCGCCGCTTCCTACTGGACACACGGCTTCTTCTGATCCGCCGGAATGACTGACGGAGGGACTTCTTCAAGGATTTCACCCGAGACAGGGGACCTTCTAAGGCCAACTGGTCACTGGGATGCAGTGTGCACCTGGAAGAGGGAGACAGTAGCCAAGTGGTCACTTTCTCCTGGGTGGCAATCACTCCCAAGAGTCCACACAAATGCTGGAACACACATATATTCTGGAAGATCTTCAAGGGTGGAGAAAAAAGCAGCAGAGCTTCTTGCTACAGTGACAGCTCTTGAGAAATCACTTATCACACCTTGCTTTGTTAGTAATTCCAAGTCATCATTAACATAACAATTACCATGGACCCCCTGGAAAGGTGACACTTACTTGACAAAGACCAGTCGCTTCTGCTGATGGTCAAAAAGCCCAAATCCATGACTGGTACCAAAGGCCACAAGCTTCCACTCTGAGTGCAGGGCCAAAGAGGTGACCACAGCTGGTGGTTGACACTGGACAAGGACAAATGGCTGAAAACCAGCTTCAAATCGAACAGGGCCATCTCGAGTTTTTAGCTTCTCGTGACCTTTCCATCGATAGCCCTCTTGGTCCTGTAGGAGATCTGCTTCAGCATGGTCCACCACGTGTTCTGCATCCTCATCGTTCAGTTCCATCACCAGCACCTGAAAGGAAGAGAACAACCTTTGCTACAGCTTTTGCTGGGCAGGCAGGTCTCCAAGCTGCAGCCCTTCCCTACAGCTGCTAAATTACAGCACCTCTCAGGACAGATAAGCAACAACAGACAACGCCTAAAATACCAACTAGAGAAAGCAGAAAATCCCAGAATGGTTTGCGTTGGAAGGCATCCTAAAGACCACCTAGTTCTAACTCCTGCCATGGACAGGGACAGCTTTTCTGGTCAGAGTTCCATCCAACCTGGCCTTAAACACTTTCAGGCATGGGGCATCCACAACTTCACCAGGCAACCTGTTACAGTGCCTCACCACCCTCACAGTAAAGAAGTCCTTCCTATCTAATACCTAATCTAAACCTACTCTCTTTCAGTTTGAAGCTACTCCCCCTTGTTCTGTCACTCCAGGACCCTGTAAGTAATCTCTACCCGTGTTTCTTGTAGGCTCCTTTCAATAGCAGAAGGCTGCAATTAGGCGACCCCAAACCTTCCCTTCTCCAGGCTGAATAATCCCAATTCTCTCAGCCTTTCCTCAGAGCAGAGCTGCTCCGACCCTCTAATCAGCTTGGTGGCCTCCTCTGGACTCACTCCACCAGCTCCATGTCCTTCCTGTGCCGGATGCAGTGCTCCAGGTGGGGCCTCACCAGAGCAGGGTCCCATGAAGCATTTCCAGAAAACAGATCAATTTACCGTAAGAGAAATGAGCATTTTGAATTTTAGCAGATCTCCAGATTACTCTGAAACCTGCACTGAAAACCATGTTTATGTTGACTGTTCATATTTCAATACCTGTCCTGCTGTACCAGCAACAGCCAAGTATCCACTGTATTTACACAGGTAGATCTTCTGGATCCCAAGTCTTGGATCATCACTGTAAGGATCGAAGGTACCAACCTAGGCAAGAGAACAGAGAAGGGCTGGTCTTTAACTGGGGCAGGAATCAGAACTCCCCAGGCTTTCAGAAAGTTTCTACAAGCAGCAGCTCTCTTACCTTGCGGAGTGGAGGCCATTCATCCTCCCCCAGGGTGTTCATGTTGTCATTGGGATCTGCATCTGTGAGGAACACTCTCACTGTGCTCAGCTTATAAAGGAGGTGCAAGCAGACACCAGAGGCATCCCAAAACCTCACAGTGCCATCCTCATGCCTGGGGGGTGGATACAGGAACACACATCACACAAGAAAACAGCACATGGAGGGTAAAACAGAGAGGAAAATACAGAACCAGGAAAAGAAACCACAAAGAGAAAGATTTTTGGCTTCTTGGGTATTTTTTGTGGGTTTTGGTTTTGTTTTGTTTTAGTTTGTTGGGATTTTTTAATCCAGCTGTTCTTGGTGATCTGACACCATTACATCAGTTTAAGACATGGCCAAAAAGACATGGCAAAAAGCTTAGCATATGGAAGGAAAAACTCATCCAGGCAAAAGTATGGTTACTGTGAGGGAAGGGAGGAAAAAAAAAAAAAAAAAGGAAAAAAATCAAGCTTTAATCTTAGTTTTCCAGGTGAAAATTTGCAACAGTCTTCCAACACAAGGGTAGGAGCTTCTAACGTGCTCCATCAAGAATGAAATCTGAAAAAAAGCCCATTGAAACTCTCAAAAGTGCTTTGAAAATAAAATGGTACATTTTTATGCAATGAGACAATCTCTTGCTAGCTACTTCCACCTCTTAGCTAGATCTGTTCATGCTGATCAAAGCAGACAGGAGTCCAAGCTAACCTCTATTTTCAGATTCAGAGTGTAAGGTAGAGGACAAAATGCTTCAAAACATGCAGGATTAAGCTCCACTGTTACATTGCTGCCTTTGAACCAGGCTGGATTAGTGCCTGCACTCCTACACACTTTGGGACTAGGGGGAATGGATAACACATCAAAATCAAAAATCAGCCACTTTCTGGATTATCTGTGGACATCATGACCTGTTTGCTCAGAAGCAGCAAAATCAGCTGGCTTTACAAAGCCAGCAGCACAGCTTTGAGACACTGCACTGTAAAGCTACAGCCTCTTCCCTACAAGATGAGCAGACTTTAACTCTGCAGGAAAGCCTCAGTTAGTTCAAAGGGGGAACTGGAACTGGAAAGGGCTCCCTGATGGTTCTCGGGTCAGTACCTACCCTGTTAGCAGCAAGTCCCTCTGCGGAGGATCCGGAGCGATGTTGGTGCCACCATCAATCGGCCAAGGCTACAAATACAGTAAGAGAAGCGTGTGACTTCCTAGGCAGTGACAGCGTGGAGAGAATATAAAGTCAGCAGGAGGGCACGAACTCCAGTGCAAGTGGCAGTGAAACAGTCCATGCTGTCAGCTTTTGTTTGGATTAGATGTTCCCATTCTGACACCAACTGTGCTTTTTAGAAGGCATTCTACACATTTCCCCGAGAAGCTTCATGCTTTTATGTGAGAACTTCGTTACCACCGACAGCTGGGAACACTCAGACTTCCCCTCTGGCTTGTCAAAGCTTAAAAAAAAAATCACATTTTAATTCCCCAGTGTGAGTAACTGTACTGGTGGTGCTTTGGGAAAAAGCCTCTCTTCACCCTATTAAGAGGCAGGACAGTGTCTGGTGGGGCTGAACCCTCTGCAGATCATCAGCAGCACAGACCACCCACACCCTGGGTGGTCACACTGCCCTAAACACGTGGGAACACAGGGGGACACAAAGCTGTCATACCATACTGGAGTAGTGCATGTTCTGCTTGCTCCCAGCACTGATAATCCGCTCCCAGAGCTTCAGGGGGATGTTGGAGACGTGGTGAGAGCAGGTGATGGCTGAGCAGTGCAGGGAAGCCAGGTATGGAGGGTGCACTGCTGGCCAGCCTGCACTTTTCAGGTCTATCACCACGAGCTCTTCTTCTGCCAGCACGACCAGGGCAGAGGGGTCATCGAACTCTGCAGAAACAACACTCATTGAGACTGACAAAACTGACCATCCAAGGTCAGCGCAAACAAGCTTCCTGTAAGGCTGCTTTGAAAACTGTAATCACACAGCTCCACATCATTTTTGTTGGGAAAAACCTTAAATGCTTCTGTGTTAACTGGGCCTATTGAGTATGCATCTGAAGACACTCACAGATTTAATGCAAATTCATGTTTCTTTACATCAGTCCTGGGACTGTGACAGTGACTTCTAATAGATTCCATCTTAGAATAAAAAATTTGTTAACAACAATGACTAAATAATACAAAGTTCATACTTACTACTGTAACAGCCAGAATTCCAAAGACCCTACCTACAGCTAATTAACAGCACTGGGTGGAAAGACATGCATACACCCCAGCAGTGACCCATTTAGTGCTGTGTTAGGACCACAGTCCATCCAGGCTAAGCTGCTTAAACACGCTAATGCCTTGGGTTCTGCAGAATGCTTCTCGGCTTGACTTGACAAGTATTTACAATTCAGCTCTTTTACATTTCATTTTCTCTTCTTCTCGTATGTTGTGACATATCCTCTAGACTTTCTTTTCAAAGATGTGTACATCACCTAATAATTCTTATGTATATTAGGAACAACTACAAAAGAAATATGTTAATGTAACTTGACTGGTGACATCTGACACAAACAAGACTTTTAATTCCAGTTACAGTGGAAAATCTTAAGTGAAAGAAATTTAATCTACAAGGACATTATTGCAGCAAGGTCCACGAGTCAGCCACAGCAGCAAACGGGTGGGGAAAACCAAAACCACAGACCAGTTCACAGCAGTGATAATTAACACAGCTACAGAAATCTGAGTGAATATAAAGCTGGATTGGGGGTGATAAACAGTGAGCTATTACCAAATTAACTAACTCAGCTTTTCCCCGACCTTCCTTCCTAAACTGTACTTTTACTTCCCTCCTTTACTTGGTTGATTACCTGGAATACACTTGCAAGAAGGCACATACCAACACAGTTCACTCAGCAAAATGAAATTCAAGTAGTTAGTACTTGACATCACTAGTGAGGCACCCCAAGTTTCACCTCTGACTAGGCCCAGCCACAACACATCACTAATTAGTTCTGTTTCTTCATGAAAAAAATGTTTTCTATTCAGTTTTACTTTGCTTTCCTATGTGCCATCATTTGCAGTTGCCCACAGGACTTCATAATAAAACAAATAATATCATCCCTGTATTGTAACAGCCCTGCAGTTTGCTGTTGCCAGCATTAACCAAAAGTGCTCTGTTTTATCACTTTTTTTCCCCTGCAAAGGCACACATCTGAGCTCATTTCTTATGGCAAGAATCTATTTTAAGTTGCTGAAGTAGCAGGCACAGTAGAATTTGTCATGATTGCCATACACTCACCCACCTCATTTAAAAAAAAAAAATTAACAGGAAGGGCTGGCCCTTTAAAAACTGTTTCCACAGCATATTCAGGGTAGTGGAAAGTCACCAGCTACAACCATGCTGCAATGCATAAGCTTTGTGCTTATTAAATTAAGTGGCTTTGGTATACAATTAATACCTTGGTATTGCCATTGCAGGGAAGACTGCTTAAGGGCAAACAAGGCAAGCTATGTACATCCACTAAGCTTAGGCAATCAGCCACAAGGAAGCATGTCAACCACAGAAATCTCATTTTATTGTAAAAAACTTCCTCATCGAAGTGCAACAGTTTCAGTTTCCTGTAGCAGCTCCTGTCTGAACCCAGTGGCAGTGGTGTTAACTAGATAATTCAACTCTTGGGAAGTAGAAATAAAAAGCCTGTTAGTTCAGTTATTTCATCCTAAAGGATTTCTAATCATATCCAGAAACTGAACTCTAAGCAGTCCAACTCTGACCTAAAAAACTCAGATTTCTTTCATCTTTAAGGCTTTTGTTCCATCATCTAGAATCTCCACTCTGACAATTTCATATTAAGTAAAAGGGTCTCCTTCGTTAACACCAAAAGGTATTGAACTTGAGGCACTGAACAGTACCTCAAGTTTATCAGCCTTGTGAGCCTGAAGGTTTAGACCTAAGTTCTGCTCGCTTGGAAGATGCTTATAATGGCAGTGTTGTGCAGGGAAAATCAGTAACAGACACATACTACGGGCACTTCTGCTCAGTTACTCTGCATTTCTCTGCTGTCTTTTCAGTGACCTGAGAGGATCTGTTAATATCTAGGAAGAGAGGCAAGAGGGAGCCCAAAAGCTGTTTCTTTCTGCCTCCTTTCCCAAGACATTCCTCTCCTGGATCCGTGCTCTACTTCCCAGAACAAGCCGGAGGGATCCAACCTGCTCCGACAGACTCGGATGTGGAGCTGTGGCTGTCACCACCCTCCCCGGCAGGACACTGGACAAATTGGTTTGGAAACCTGTCTAGCAGGCAAAGCAGAGACTAGAAAGCCTGAGAAGATCCAGTAACAGAAGATTTACTTACAAGCTCCTAAAAAATCTGCAGTTTAGTCTGAACCAGCTTCCAACACTGCACATTTTTGGAGCTTGAAATGGCATTTTATACTCAGTAACTTCAAGTTAGCCAGAAGCAAGAACTACACCAGCATTAAACAAAGAGTTCTTGGGGAAAACCCTTTACAGTTTCATGAAAGGAAAGAATTTACAGTTACTGCAAAAATAAGGGCAAGCAATCTCTTCAACAGAAGAAGAATCTGACAAGCTCTACACAATTCCAGGAATGAGAACTATTCAGTTTACATTCATGTTCACCAGCACTAAGGAAATAAGTTCTCCATATACTGACCCTTGGTTCTATGTCACCCTTTGCTGATTTATTACCCAGAGCTCCAGACACAAATCCAGGTAGTAATTAAAAGAAGCAGTGTCTCAGTGGGAGTAAATTCTGGTTTTAATTATTAGCCTCCCTTGAAGTGCTATTTCCAAACAACAATATTCAGATCCTCACTTCACGACCTGGTTATGTCCAGTGTCCAGCTTAACCAGACATAAGCTTAAGAGATCTTTTCTCATTAACAGAGTAAACTAATTTTTTTGAGGAATATATAGCATTTATAACCAACCCTTTATTTACACCAGTATTTTACACTTCACTTTTAAATGGGAAATCTTTCACAGCTGGACTCAATCTTAATGGCCTTTTCCAAACTAAATTATTCTGTGATTCTCTGCTAAAGTCTCAGAAACTCCCCAAACAACTGACCTCCTTATCACATTTCATATGCTATTTATACCAGGCAGATTCCCACACACATACACAGCTACCCTAATTCCTCAGTAATGCCCTTCCATCACATACCTGCAGCAGGATCTGAACTGAAGATTATGAAGAAGTCTATCACTCGGGAGGTAAAGTCAAAGGCTGTTTGCTGGCTGCCACGGATAACAGAGATGCTGTGCCGGTCCCCATAGCTAGCCCGGGGCATTCCTCCTTGGAATATTATGTAAGGTAGCCTTAAGAGAAAGAGTTAAAGTGGTGTGTGCTGAAGTGAGGAGTAAGAAAAAATTCAAAGAAATGTCAAAGAAACTTTGACAAGTTCTTATAATGTTACTCTAAAGGGTTCATATGGCATTGCACACTGCACCCTTTAAATAGGTGAGACTGAAGAGGTACACCACAAACTCACCCATTTTTTGTTGTCTGCCAGTAGATCTTGGAGATGGCCTTGCAAGGAAAAGGACCTGAGAAAACAAGAGTTATTTGCTACAGTTCAAGAAGTGCATGCTTTACAATTCAAGAAGTGATTCTGCTTCAGCCAGGTCACCTCACCCTCCACCCCAAGGGGAGCCACCTGAATTAGTAGGAGCCAGCACCACCTCCCCACACCAAGCCACATCAGACAAGTCTTCTGGGACACACTGACCACAGAACTCCTCAGCAAAACACAGCTTAGGCTCAGGGGAAGTTCTAAACCATATTGCTGGTGGCTACCAGGGAGTGGAAGTGCTGCTGGAGGAGCTGATTAACTAGAACGGATTGCTAAAATCACAGTCATTCCTGAAACTAATACAAAGTGATAGAGCTTTAGAAGCTTCTTTATGCTCAAGAGGTGAGGTCATCCCCATTTGATGGGTTACAGCAAATCAGAACCTTCATTTCATCACTGCTCAGGTCAACAAAAAATACACTCAGCTCACCATTAATTACACAGGATCCGAGCAACTCCTGCTGAACAGGACACCAGCTAAAATAAAGAGCTGAATCACTAACACCCTTCTTCATAAGGGGCGCTAATTTTGTCAACAGACTTGCTCTCCATGTTCAGGACAGACTTCAACAATGCCACGGAGTTTCAAGTCCAAGAAAAAAACTGGGCTGAAATCCCTCAGTTCAGGCTCACAAGCCATTCAAGAGGCACCTCTGCATTTTGCCATTAAACACTAGGGAGAACTGTGACTTGAATATCCTACACAAGCTCAGAATTTGTTTGAGTTTGGACAAGTACACAACAGTTAAACCTCACTTACTGACCATAAGGCACAGTGTTTTCCAGAGGCTCTGGTTGCCTGTTGTCACTGGATACTGGCCACTGGGTGTAACTTCCATCGTAGTGACAGCTAATGAATTTACTGCCATCCCTCTGCCAGTAGAGGTTCTCCAGTTGCTGAAAAGAAAGCCATACAAATGACTGCTCTCCAGAGAGCTGTTATCTCCCCAAGACAACCGTTCTTACTAAAAAAGCAGCTTTGTCAGGCTCTCCCTGCACCTGCTTTGTCTTCAGTGTCAGTGAGAGCCCTTTCTGCCCTGCTAAACTGACTCTGGATTGAATCAATACCTGGCTGCCCAGGAAGTGGTGTGTTGCTTTGTTATTCTGCAGGTCCCAGAGGACAATCAAGCCCCTGCTGTATCCAATTAAGATCTGGTCAGGGTTTTTAGGATGCTCCCGAAGGGCTTCAACGAGTTCACAGGACCGTCTGCTGCAGTTATCTTCTGGTATCCTGCAGGAGCAGAAGAGAAAACCAAGAGAGACTGAGTCCAGGTATGACCTAAAAGGACTGTAATAAAAGGTGTAAGAACAAGAAATTAAGCAACGAAGTTGAAACAGGTAATTACAATCTTCCCACAAATCCTTCAAGCAGCAGAAAAGCCTTATGGGAGACATCACAACAGGCCTACCACATGGACATGCACCCAGTCTCATTTTCTTCAAGGAACGGCCAAGGTTTACAATGAATTCCAGGACTGGATCCCAGGACTGTAAAGACAGTTTGAACCACCCACCCTATTCTCTTACAGAATAAAGGTAAGATGGAAATGTCAGTAGGAGACATGCAGTAGGACAGTTTTCAGCAGCACTCAAATCTCCAGAGTGATAAAATCCCCATTTGAACAAAGCAGTATCAGATGTTCTGCCAGTGGTTGAAAAAATAAAACAGTAATTACAGCTAAAAAAAATATTTTTTTTTGCAAAACTAAACACAAGGGCCAGGGCACAAGGTTTGCAGATTCACCCCAAGTGAACACACTGTACCTCCACACTGACAACACCAGGTTGACCAGGACAGAAACTGTTACTTAACACACAGCAGGACCAAAAGTTACTTTCATGAGAGTCAGGCAGATATGGACAATGCTTAACACAACAGTGAGGCCCCAGTACATAATCTGGGGTGACACTTCAACAAAGGATGTGTCTGGTAATGGGATTCCACCTCTTGTTTGCTCACTCACCGCTGCAGCACGGCCTCGGGGGTGATGGTCCTGTCCTCCAGCACTCGGAATGAGGGCAGCTCCACCACAAAGATGTTGCCACTCTCCGTGCCAAGGTACAGCACTTCCCGTGAGGAATGGGGAAGCACACCTGTTACCTGGGTGGCACTTGGCGGAGAGCTGGGGATGCAAAGAGACCCTTGTTACTGAATTTGGGAGAGTTAACAACGTAATAGGGACATTTATTAGTGTCATTTGTTTTGGAGGCATGATTTTTTTTAAGGAGGAAAACATCAGCTTTAAGATAAAATACTGACAAGACAAAAATTTTGGACAAGTGCATGGACAAAGAACCACACACCTTTTTTTACAGAACCCTCTTTAAGTGTTCCTAAAAATAGCTCACCTAAAACTGGCAAGATCAAGTGAAACTAAAACCACAACAGCATTTCAAAGTCTGACTTAAGGCATGGTTAGATTTACCTAACCTTAACAGCTCCTGTACTCACAGCAGTGAATGCACAGTATTGTAAAAGATGTCACCCTTTGCACTGGTTCAGCACTTTTAAAAGCTGGTCTCCCATGCCCTAGTCAGCTTCTGGTTGGTTTCCATGAATGCCCTTTCAATGGATTCAGAGGAGTGGCAGGCTGTAAGAACTGGACAAGCTCTACCTTAAACAATAGCAGAATTTTCTGAGTTGCTTTTCCCCAGACCAGCTCCAAGCCCCTCCTGTGGCTTACCCAGGTGGCCCTTTGAGGGTGAAGCGATTCTCCTCCAGCAACTCGGATGCTCCTCCATGCTGCTTCAGGCTCCAGAGGTGCAAGCTGTTATCATCCAGCAGTGTCACCAGCTGGCACTGCAAAATCACACAACTTGCTTTTTTCAGAATGCCAGTATTAAATATAACACAGTAAATTTAGCAGTAGAGTTGCTGCTGTTCATAATTCCCTGCTAAAACAGGACGGGGGAGCCAGTTCAGTTTTTATGGCAGTGGACAAACACTGGAGCAACAGGATTTGGTGGGGGGAGGGAGACAAGAAGTAGCCTAGAGGCTAAAAACCCTGTTATAAAGGCGCAGGTTATCACTGAGGGAGATGACAAGGACTTAGGCTCCTGAAGAAGATCAGCCTGTGCTGTGAAGCCCAGCCGTGCAGCTGCAGGCTGTATCTCAACTCCTCCTGGCTCAGCACAGGTTTGCTGAACACACCCCAGCTTTGGGTGGGGCGGATACACTCTGCTACACCACACTCCTCACATTCTTCGTGTCCAACCTCATTCTGGAGGGTTGTGTCAGAATTCTTTTATGAGCCCAGCCCTGCTGGCTGGATGTTCAAATTGAAGCATTTTACCTGCTGCAGCCACACCTGGTGCAACATTCCCCATGGGAGTTTCAGTTTATACCATTAGTTGAGCAAACAGACACCCAAAACCACCTCAAGAATTTAATCCCTCTCATAAAGAGGCCACTTGTGCTACACTGGGGGCATCAGGCAACAAAGTCTGTGACCAAGACACCAGTCTGACAGTCAAGGGAAAGGGAAAGTGGTTAGACAGCCACCAGACATTTGGAAAATTCTGCCTTCCTATTTTTAGTGTGTGGCAATAACTGTTCAGAAATCCCCAGGAGCAAGATTCAATATCCCCAAACACAAAGGCAACAAACTTAACAGCAGGAGAGGTTAGTAGTGCTGTTTTGAGCTCCTGAAAATAATTAAATCAGCTCAGCAGCAGCTCCTGTTCTATCTGTTGTGCAGAGGAAAGACCACCCAGTCCTACTGAAAAAACAGGGGCTGCAAAAGGAAAAGGAAGTTCTTGCTTCAGCAGCAAATTGCCTGAACTGTCCTGGCCTTATTACCATTCCCAGGACGTTGCTGGAGATAAATGACTAACAGTTATGAACAATAAAGCTACTCTTCAGTTTAAAGCTTCTCTTTTAGTTTTACTGAGCATCTCCACAGCAACAAGCGCTGCTGAGAGCACGAAATACACTGGGATAAACAGTCCCAACCAAGCAGCATTTGAATATTCTTGGTAATAGGAGCCCAGATCCCTGGAATAAAATCATCACCTGTTTAGGAGAGATCTACATAAGTCACAGAGGTACTCAAAATGCACTTACCTGATCAGGTATAAAGTGAATCTGCATTACAGTGTTGTTTTCTTCATGTAAACCCATGAACTCCACCCCGGGAGCACCATATCTGATGAGTTTGTTGAGGATCTACAGTATTTAAGGTGACCCACAGCTACAATTAATTGATAAGAAGCTTGCTAGCAAGCAAGATAAAAAGAGATTAGTTTGAAACCACATTTTACTGTTGGTGAGCTGGAGTGCAAGGAATCAATGCAAACCTACTTTTGATTTTACAAGCTTGTAAAATTTGCAGGCTATGCTCACTGTGGAGAACAGGGAAGTTCACTTCTTCCTTCAGCATATGCAGAAGAGGTGCCTGGACCCTATTTTTTCTCAGAGATGTTTCATGGTTTCCCAGACACTACAATCCTGCTTAACTAATTTGTAACCAGGAGACAGATGGCTACTGCCTGCATGTGGAGTCCAGCCTCTGAGCACAAACAACACCAGCAATGAATGATTAAGCTGGCAGAGACAGCACCAACTTTTCCTTTCTGGGCTGGGTGACATGCCTGTTTTACAGCTCATCTAACTGGTCTCTGCCATAAGAATCACCTCACACACACAAAAATCAGACTAGACGTCATTAGCTTAAAAAAAAAAAAATTACCACCTTCAATGTTTAGGTCTTTAATTCCTGGATGGTCAAAAACTCAGGAAGTTGAAAGCATTTGACTTCAGCTTTAACCTTTGAAATAGAATTGCTTTAGGAAAAAAAAAGAAAAAAAGAAAAAGGAACCCTGCCCCAAATATTTAAACAACCCTGGAATTTACAATGTGAAGGATTGCTAAACTTAGGCCAGATCTAGTCTGACCTTCTGCATAGCACGAGCAGAGTCTTGTTTAATATCTGCATCAGCTCAGCTTCTGTTAGAGCTACAGCTCAGCTCTTGGAAAGATAATCCCACCCTGATCAGACCGAAATCACTCCAAACCCTGGCACACTGATTCATTGTTCCAGTAACCCTTGCCTGCAAATTCATACTTGATCTAACTGTTGAAGTGCCTTCAAAGCTCCACATTCTGTTGAGATTAAAGAACCCTTACTCAAGGTGTTCAAAGGATACAATTTGATGGCTCCTGATCGGGTCCCAATGGCCATGAGACGGAGAAATGGGCTGTAGCCCAGGGCACTGGGCTGGTGGGGAAATCCATGTTCCACGGTCTGGGGGAGAGAAGGAAAAATCATGATCAGCAGCTTGTTTCATGGGCATTGTTGGGCAGAGATAAAACCCAGAAAGTAAGCATGGCACGGCAGTCTGAAATACAGCATTTAATGGCAGCTTTTTCTGCTGAAAGGTGTTCAAACACAGGTTAGATTTGCTGAACAACAGCCTAATGATGAATATGTGCCAAGAATCCCTGGCTCCACAGCCAGGATATCCAGAAGTGTAACAGAAATAAAAGAAATATTCTGAAAACAGTAGCCCAAGCGGCTCTTGATGTTAAGATTATAAATAACTCTGCATGAGCACAGCTTAGTCAGTCAATACAACACACTCCATCACTCCACATCAGCTGCACTTCTGTAACCCAACTGCTCAGCACAATTTCAAAGTCTGACACAAATGCTGTGTGCTGTAAGATCAGCTTTATCTGCCAAATTCCACACAGTTCAGCCTTCCTGACCTCTTTTTGGTAACTGACATGAAGAAATGGTGCAAAGCAATGCAGAGCTATGAGTGAACACCAGTGCTCATCAAGGAAACTAAACAGACTTCCTGTGAGCAGTCAGGAAAACTAAAGTAATCCATATCCGTTTTCCAGAGGGAACATGAGGAACACTGGAATTTAATGAGAGCAGGAGCCTGCTAGGCCACCTCAGAGTAATTCAAAGCCATTCGGGACTAAAAAGATGTCCCTGTCACAGGGAGCAGTGTTGCTTGGCCTTAGTGGTTCCCCTAAAGTACAATTTACACTGCTCCAGAAGGGAGATTTGGAGTGTTTGTACACACCACACTGAGCATGGCTGATGCATTTACACGCCAGGGAATACTGTCCTGCCCTACTTACAGGATGCCACCAAGCTGCTTGGAGAATAGCTCGGTGAGGTTTTCAGAAGTGCTAATGCACAGCTCTTATCCTGGTTTAGGCAAAACCAGTATGCACCAACACACAGCCAGGTAAAGAGGGCTGGTGTGCCCACAGATTAATAGGGAAGATTAACAGGGATGCTTCCTGGAAAACACTGATCCTTAGAGGCTCAACATCTAGAAGATACCTTCGAAGGCACCAGCTACAGAATAGGAATTCATTCACTCAGTATTAAAAAAAACCCTAAAAACAAAAAGAAAAACAAAAACAAAAACACCTCCATCTACAGCACTTGCACCTCATTCCCATACTCATTTCCATCATGCCTTTGAAGCAAAACTACCACATCACTTAAGTTTTATGCTTTATTCAGCTTAAAAGTAACACCTGGACTTTATTTCCTGCATAGTGATTTCCCAACTTAATCCCCTGCACGAGAATCAAATGGAGCCAGTTTGATTTCTGTGGTCAGGCCATAGCCTGAGGTGCCCCAGCTGCTTCAAAGCACTTTAATGTCCTGCTCAAAGACACAGCACAAGAGGATCCAGTTGACTCCAGAGTCTGCCAGTTTGCTTCAGTTTTACCCCTTTGATCACAATTCCGAAGCTGCAAGAAAAGACCTCCATCCTCTAAATATTGGTTACCTCAGCCTGAGGTCCTCTTAAGGGAAGATGAGGAGTTTCTTCTCTGTAGAAGAAAAAACTGGAAATATTGGAGCATTTCCCAATTTTCTGCTTGCCAACTCATTAGGCTGGGCAAAAGAGTAGTTAGTAATTTTACCTTTTACAGGTAGTAAGCCAAGATTAGTACTACAAGCTCCAAGACCACCGCGTTTACTTCCTTTTATGATAACTTAATCTCCAGCCTGACCTATATATATTCTAAGAAGGTAATTTAAGTCTTAGGTTTGCACTATTAAAAACAAATTTTGAGAGGTCAGTATTTTACTGTCACCCTTGAAGCTGCTGCTAACCAACCTTTGCATAGCTACACATATAAAACTTCCTAGAGAAGGCTGTATGAAATTAGGAATTTATCAATGGAATTGATAAATTTCAGAATTGAAACATGGCAGTTTCCTAATCCAGCAGAGGCAAAGAGGAATTTCTCTGCACTGTGATAGCTACTGAGACAACACAGAAAAGCTTCCTAATTGTCAAAAGTTGTGGGAGTATAACTCTACGGTGCAAAATTCTGGGAAGAAGATCCAAGGTAAAATGTTATCTTAACAACAAATCAGGCATTTAAATGAATCAGGTGTAGCACAGGCAATAAACACCATTCCACTCTCACCCAAAACAAAGTGAGGAACTTGTTAGGGAGACATCAGTGTAACTCTCCTGTTAGTTTTAGTTTCAACTTGTTCACAGTCACTGCACTGTCATGTTATCAGTTCAACTAGGTGCAATTTTCAGTGACACATCAATTAGAAACTGTGATTATTCTGAGCTTTCATCCAGCCCAGAAGATAAAGCTTTAGCCACAGCTCTCAGAAGACCATGACTTATACAATGCTGCACTGCCTGTTAGGAAGCTGTCAACACCAGCCTTAATACTGGCCTAATTATATCTTGGGTTTGATGTGTTAATTTGTAAACACATTAGACAAGTCAATAAAGGCTTTAATTTTCAAGTATGAGACCTATGAACTGCACAACCAAGTGTGTATGATTCAGTAATAATAATAGGAGGGTGATTTTTTCCTCCCGGTTTTCATTCAACCAAAAATTTGAAGTACCTCCCATTCCACAGACAAATTTGCAAACGAGAAGTATCAGTAACAACCACAGTCTGCCACACAACTGCTCACAGAGAGCAGTAAGTGTCCTGAAGGTTTCTGATAGCTTGGAATCTTCAACCAAAATGCCCATAAGATGCAACAAAGATAACTCTCTCTTATGTCATTCATTTGTTTCCACAGATGGGCAGTAAAGGCTTCACGGTGGCTTTGGGGGTGCATTTGACACCACCAGGGCCAGGCATTCATATTCGCTGTCCTGATTACCCAGATCTTTTCCTTGTTCTTATTTGCACCCAGTTGTTAAACCACATGAAGTCAGCTTTGGGCTGCCCTCCTTCCCTCCCCCCTCTCAGCAGCTTTCACCAGCCAATCCTTTCACCTGCCCAGCAGGTAAACGCAGCAAGGGGGAGAGAGGGGGGCAGGAGGTTACAATGGAGCCTTTCAGCAGAGCTGAAATAAGAAACTGAAGTGCCCACAATGTGCCCTCCTTCTCAAAAGGGCCTTTGTTTCTTTGGGGAAAGGTAGGAGCTTTTTTTCATTCTCCACAGATTTGTCAGACTCCAGCAAGCCTGGTGTCAGCAGCACTGACAGAAATGCTTCTTGTCAGTCATATTTACTGCAGGAAAAATGTGGCCAAATTGAACAGTTGTTCCCAGCCCACACAAAAGCTGTGCCGATGAAAGTCAGCTCTGTCTTCCTCCTTTCACTTGTCTCTGCCTCTCCTCTCAGACTGTTTTATGACAGAGCAGAGACAAACCCAACCACAGGCAATACAAACCCTGTCCCTTTGTTAATTCATCTTCTGAAGAAACAATGAACCCTGTATGTGCTAACTCCACTTTGCAGAGACACTAATTCAGATTTCAGGTGAGCTAGCCATCACACCCATCAGCAAAGGGGGCAGGAAGGCTGAAAACAGGGGAAAAAACATGAAGCCATAAATTAAATGCAACGTCCCCAGTTGGGTAACATTCAGCTGTAAGACAGGCTGGTTCACCTGTGTGTTACCCATCATCTAGTCTGACAATGCCAGCCTGAACATGTTTCTTCTGCAGGGCTTGGACTGAGCCAAAGGCATCCAAATACTACTTCCAAAAGCTGGATAAACTCAAAGAAATAGACTGCCAAGTCCGCATACCTTATCCTTCATTCTATCCACTGAGCTAAAAACAGATTCTTGCAACAGGTACACACAAGTATGGGAAGTTCTTACTCATACAGAGAAAGAGATATGCAAAGCTAAGTGACTAGCAGAATTTAGAAAGGTGTTTTTTGAAACAAACACAAGTTTGAAGACAGTTTGAAGTGCTAGTCCAGTCATCAATCAGTCCTTTAAAACCACCTGGACCACCTCTTATGCAAAACAGAAATGCAAGAAAGAGGCAGTAAAAAGATCACAGCCTATTTATACCTGACAGAGTAAACAAACAAACAAAAATCCACCACCACCAATTAAATAGACTTTCTAAACTGAAGTCCATTCTATGGACTTTTGTGGTCAAATACATTTCACTACACTCACACTAAAACTCTGTGGCATCATGCATTTATATTCAACTTCAGTGTAAAATGAGGGCAGGAATCCCCAGCACCTTTAAGGAACAGAGCTTGCCTTTACTCATGACCCGAATCACACACTGAAGAGGTGCAAATCCACCGTGCAATTTCTCTGATCAGCAACTTTACAGTCCCACAAAATATTCCCAAGCAGGTTCTTAACCAGAAGTCTTTCAAAGACCTCAAATAACAAGTGTTTAAAAACCTGCTTACCAGCACTAATGTGCTTGCTCTAATAGCACATTAGACCAGGACAGCCTTGGCACACAAAGCACTAGGATTCTTGGCTCCTTGAAGCCACAACCTTCAACAGCTCTGAATTAAGGTCTGACTTTCCCAGATTTTCCCAGTCTACCTAGCTGTAAGTAGATGTTTGTTGGATCAAAGGGTAGAAGCTTTCAAATGACCCATTATCTCTGGAAATACTGGAATGGGAGACACAAGACTGGGGGAAAAAAAACCCTCCCTTTTAAGCAAAAAAAGAAAAAAAAAAAGTAAAGTGTAAAAGATTCTGGAATAATGTTCATTCCCCTCTGATTCTTATTAGAAAAGAACAAGTTACTGTGGCTTCAAGGTGCAAATGCATTTTACAAGGCCTTTAATTACCAAGCTGTTAATGAGAGTAAACCATTACAAAGTGTCCAAAGTAGTTGTTTCCCTGGAAACAAGATGCAATATTTACCTTCAGGACTGAATCAAATGGAGTCACAAATCCTGATGTCAGCTTCTAATACATCTGGAAGTTTCCCTCTGCTGCAAAAGCCAGCTCTTTGAACCCTGCTTTGCATTATCCAAGTTAGTGTGAGTCTGGCAGTTAAAGCTTAGCCAAACATTCTCATAAGAGAAAGGCATATTCAAGGAAGGATATCCCTAAAATAGCAAAAATTTTTCCAATGGATATATATAATTTTAAATGCTTATAAGCAACTGTGACCCATCCCTGGGACGTCTTTTCTGAAGCTGACGTTGCATTTAGCTGGATGCAAACAACTCAGACCTGGTCTACATTTACTGATTTTTCTACTGCATCTGCACTAGGATTTCCTCGTGGCAGCAGGCAGAAAACAGACCCGAAGCACTCCTGAGTTCCTTTGTCTCCCCAGTGGCAGGGAGGTATGCGTGGAATTGGTGTCGCTTAGTACCAGTTACATTATATCATTTATCTCAAATATCCACAGTACCACTTTAAGTATCCATCTACACTACAATTCTAATGAATCAAGGAGGTTATTTCCTAGGCTGATTTCATCTATCCATTACACGTTCTAGAAAATTTCCATTTAAATCTTGGAAACACAAAACCTACAAATATATTTCTGCTCCCCAAAGAAGATGTAAGTAGCCATTAGCCTAGCATTGGTTTAATACTAGACATTTTCAAAGATAAAAACACTACACTCCTGGCCAGGGCTCAAAAGAAAAATGCCCAGAGTGTTGGATAGATAACACAGCCATTGCTATTTCTTTTTCACAGAGGGAAGGAAAAAACCTAGAAACAGATTCAGACTAAGATAATCACAAATTCATTATTAATGGCCATTGTGCTGCCTACGTGCTAGCACAGCCTTTTAAATTCACATTTAAAAGCAGAGGTACACTTGTAAATTCAAAGTATAATCAGGGACAAAGAACTCTGCCTTCAGCTGCTGTGGCTTCTGTGTATCTTTAGAAAAATGTTTATTTTCCTAACACGGACTACCTCTAACAGCAATAGTCCCAGCACATAGAAGGACAAGTGACAGACCACTCAGAGGATAGAAAAGCTGCAATGTAGATCTCTTCTTTCAGCAAGTGCCACTCAACAGCATCACAATATCCCTCCTCTTAAAAAGAAGAGACAGAATTGAGAACATGCTCAGGAGCGTAAAGGAAACTACTCAGGCACACTGCGGGAGAAAAGGACAGAACTGAAAAAGAGAACAAACCACCTCTCCTAAATTTAACTTTTCCACCCACACTCAAGTAGTTTAGCCCTCCTTTTCCAGGATGCAGTGGCTCAGGATAGATTTGCCTTGAAGTCTGAGGGAAGCCCTGTACCTTGTTAAACTGGAAAAGGTCACGTTTGAGCCTCTCTCGCACTGGATCGTGTCCGGGTCTTAAGAACCTTCTCATCTTCCTTGCTGTCGTATCTTGGCAACAAAAATCCTAACAAAAAAGAAAAGAAAAGCCATATAAACAAAAGCAGCCTGAGCAGAAAGCAAGCAGAAGTAGGTTATTTATTTTGGTTTAGCAGGTAACAAATCAGCCAGAGCAGACTGAGACAACATCACTATCGAGTGACTAAAACCTGATACCAGTCTAGCACAGCTCTCTGGTGCAGCACTTCACAGTTCCATTTTCACATTGATAAAAAAATTAGTACAGATACAACAAGGGGATTTTTAAAAGGGTTTTGCACTTGGCCATTTTGTGATCCCTTGAGTTGACCTTTTCCAAAGAAAAGGCAAACCTGCAGCATTTGCATACAGACAAACCCAACCTAAAGGCCAACTCCCAGGCTCAAGCATTATTGACTAGCACCAGTTTTCACCCCAGGTAACCCTCCAGCTACTAAGCCAAAAAGAGAAAGAATCACATTTTCATGTCTCTCCATGGGCACGGCAGAAAGGGCACTGTGCTGCCTGCAGGGGAGCTGCATTAATTATTAACTTGCTTTTGTAAAATATCAAGCCAAACTCCCTGCTCGGAGTGGGGGTTAGGGGAAGGGAATTTCGCACCTGCAATTCCCTGTGCAGCTGAAGCACAAAGCAGTGTCCCGGTGCCTGGTCTCTCCCAGCGACAGGAGTATCCAAGCAGGACAAATCAGACGTGACTTGCAAGCCAGCAATCACACAGGGAGTACCAGGCTCCAGCTCCCTATTCTCTACAGCTCAGGAGGCAGTCACATCTCCCCTCTGCAGAGGTGCTAACTGACTAGTAAAACTCTGCCAGCTCAAGAGCAAAGGCTTGAATTCACATCCTGACAACTTACCCTGGTGTAAGTGCTCCTGCCTGCCCATCTCTCATAGGCTGCAGTTTATAGACACTCCATTCAGTATTTTAATTTGTTGGGCAGGGAGCAATTTGGCAGCTACTCTGTACACAACACACACGTGCAGCAGGGGCCAGAACTTCTGAGGTGCAGTGAAGGATCAGAATGGATATTCTACATGGTCAGAAGAGGTTCACACACACCTACAGCAAGGTGGGGAGCAGGGGCTGATGTTGCATGAGAAAGAGGGACCAGGAGCACCAAAGGAACTGACAAGTGAACAGAGGGCCTTGGACCCTTCAAACAGTGGAGCTGGAGGTGAGTGACTGAGGGGAGGAGCTTTCACACCCGGATAGATGGGAACAGCACAAGGAAACAAGGTGCTGCTTCTGTGCTCCTGCCAGCAACAATGGCCTTTGGATAATGACTGATAAGCAGCCACTCCTGAGGAGCTTGAGTTGTTTTTCAGAGAGTTCCTAGCAAGGCCTTGCACCAGCTGTGAAGGTCCAAAAGAAGGAAATGGTGTGATAAACAGGATACTCCCCAGGCATATTTTGAAAACTCCCTTTAGAAATTCCCTGAGCTTGAACTTGTACCTCTTTGTTACACTACTGCCCTTTTACCTTTCCTGCTCACACTTCAACATCTCCAGCCACCTGTGTAGCACTGCCCTGAGCTCACCAAAGGACTGCAATGCAGCCCTAGTTCAGAGGACCAGAGGATCATATGTGGATCACTCATCTGAGTCATTTAGTCCCTAGAATCACTAGGATCTAGGTGACTGGAATATATCACCTATGTGACATTCCAGTCACCTAGAATCACTAGCTGTACCAATCACCATGGAGAAAAACTGGCTCTGAGCAGGGCAGCTACAGGTGTCTGTGCTTGTGAGCCAGCAGCACATGCAGGGGTGAAGAATGTGCACAGAAACAAATGTATGAGGACCCCAAAAAAAGAGAGGAAGAATAAAAGTGTAGTTTACTTGGAAAGTAGATCCTTCTACAATGATTTAGTACCTCAACTGAAATTTCAAAAATAGTATCAGATCATAAGTCTTCTTTTACTAGCATCCCTGAGAGAGGGACATATTTTCACAAAGTTACATTCACTTTAAGTTAGCAAAAGTTACAGAGCAGTGGCAAGGTGCTATGCAATGAAAGGAGAGCACATCAGACCCCTGTATAACACACAACTTGCCCTTAGCCAGACAAGGAAAGGAAAGTGCCAAGGAGACGCACCCTTTCCCACTGTCAATCAATATCCTGGACCTGTTAAACAAGGCAAACCCACGGAGAAACTCTACTAATTACCCTCCCCACTTTAGAGCAAGAGACCTCAGCTGTGCCAGCACAGACAAAGTCAGTGTTAGGAGCAAAGAAAAGGGGGCTTGATTTGAGAGACACAAGTTTATATTTAACACCTTGCTAGAATGTTTTGTCCTGAAATATTAATTGCATCCAGAAGCATGCTGTTTGAGCCTGCTTATGCAAGAGCTCCAACACTCACACTCCAGCCCACAACAACTTGTTCAACAGGCTAAGAAGTGTAGTAGTTCTGAACTGAGCAGTACCTCACTTGAAGAACTATCACCCTGAAGGGCTGAGAGGATCAGAGAAGGCAAGCTACAAAAGTCACCTCTCATAGACTGATATCAGAGTTTCCTTCTGACCAAAGAACCTCTGAGTGTCACAGTATGGGAGAGGATCAGAGGACAAGCAATTTTGAGCAAAGGCAAAGAAGGAGTAGCATCCACTGCAGCACAGGTTGTCCCAACACAGTTATTATGACAAGTTTACAAGGCTCTTATCAAAGAGAAGAATTTTGGTTTTAGTACAATAGGCAAGTATCTCTTCCAGTTCTAGAAATAGATTCCACAATCTGTATAATCTTATCTTCCAGATGCACATTTACATTTTAGCAGGCCAGTTTCTCTCCCACACACCTTTTGAGTCTTACATAAAACTCCAGCCCCATGTGCTCTGCAGTTGTCTGCCAGTCAGCATTTACAACCATCTGGTAACAGTTGTGGCTACCAGTAGCCAGAGAGGAATTCTCCAGTAGCCTCTGAAGCTATGCCAGGTCTGCATGTATCTAATGTTATTTTCCAGGGAAACAATTCTTTAGGCTTTCAAAGATGAGTCTTTTACCAGAAACTATGTGCAACATTCTCTTCTTTTAAGATACATTGAGGGCAGCTGTTTTGAGGCAACAATAGCCCAAGGCTGAGCCAATCCAAGTTTTGCTGGTACTCAGGACATGGACACCTGACAGCAGAGCTCAGAGTGCCCTGAACATCAAACTCCTGCTGCTTCCTTACCTGAACACGCAGCTAAATACAACAACCTCCCCTTTTTCACCTCACTGGATTAGATCCAGACACAAAGCAAAATCTCCTCACTATTCATATAGAAAGGCAATGAAAGCACGAGTTGCAAGACAATCCTGTTTCCAATCATAGACTAAGGAGCAGTTTAACATCAAAACCAGATTTCATTGTGTCTTCCTTGCTCAGCTCCGTTCATTTCAGATGCCGAGAGACGTGGCATGTGAACCCATATTCAATAGCAGGACAAATGCTCCTTCCCAGGAGAAGCATTAATTGTTCCTCACTGCTGTTACCAATCCAGAGCTCCATGTTTTCCTTAGGCCTCCTCGCTTCTGCACACAGCAATGCATCTTTCTTGGTGCCCGCGCACAGCTTGCTGAGACACTCTCCATCATTTATCTCCATCAACTTGGCATAGGCTGGCAGGGAATTACCCTGTGCAGAAGTTTGTTGCAATTTTTCCTTATGTCCTCCCATGAGTGGAGTTTCCAGCCAAAATGTTGTAAGTCCCAATCACACAAGTTAATCCAGTCTTGCAAGAAGAGGAAGCCCAGGTCAGAAGTTTTTACTGCACAGACAGTATTAAGTGTGGATGCAGTCTCAACTCCACAACAAAAACATACCCATAATGAGTTTATTTTGCTCACTGTAGCAGAGTTGCAAGGTACCATCTGTGTGCTTCCTTGGCAACCTTTACTCAACTTGAACAGGTTTTCAATGGGATACAGTCCAAGAGCTTTCTTTTCAAAATGCCAGCAAGTATCTCAAGAACTCTTAAATCCTGCCTTGATTTAAGTCTCCTTCTCATTCCTTCCTCAGCACTCCCTCCTGCTTACAGGTCCTTGAAGGGAGAACTTCTACCTATGTATCTGATAACACTTTATCAACCCTGCTAAAATAAAAGAGGCCTTATCAGCCAGCTTTGTTTGAACTCCAGGCAGTTGGTGCTGCTATAACAAACTGTCACCACCATGGCCTTGTCTGAACCAGGTTCTCTCCTGTACCCAGGAGATTGCCTTGTTGCTGTTACCAACACAGCCAGCAGCAACAGAACAGAGGCTGGGTCATCTGCACAGCAAAAAGCTCTTCCTTAGCACCAGTGATCTCACACCAACAGAACTGGACAAAGTATCCCTTAAATACCAGACTTACCACATTTATCGATTACAGGTGCCATGACTCACTGGGAAAGGACAAGTTTAAGAACAATTTTAGCTTGAAATCAATGAAACGAGCCAGAGCTATTCTTTAACTGTTCATCTCTGCTACCCTGCTTGGCTGTGACACACTGTCAAGGCAGACATGGAGAAAGCACAAGCCAAGCAGAACAGCTAAAGCAAGGGAAGGAGCATAGAGGGAAGTGCAAGACACCACCTTCTTTTCCCAGGAGAAGGAAGGTGCTCTAACATTAATCTCAGTTTAATGAGACCATGCAGAGATCTCCCTTATACAGCTGCTGAGCCACTGCTATCCCCCAGCAC
>VYZQ01037829.1:0-12814 GCA_013400655.1 Mystacornis crossleyi
CCAGGGGAGGGGGCCCCAACAGGGCACAGCATCATTAAGCAGGGTTTTCATATTGGCATTATGAGGCGTTTGTAACAGGAACTAAACAGAGCCATTAGTCACTGATGGAACCATTAGTAGAAATAACACCATTTGAAGTTCTTTCAGCAATTTTTGTAACACAGATAATAAGAGACCTCAGAATGAACTTTAAATGCTCATTTCCAGTCAAATAAATTCTCATACAACTGGCTATATACCTTTAATGCCAGACTTTAATTTTCAGACTTGGAATAGCAACTGACCCTTGATGAAACAAAACTTAGCTCAACAAAGGCAGAGCTGGTCAACACAGATGGACTGCAGATGTAGAAACCTCTCACTGTCTTTCAGGTACATCAACTTTTCTGCGGCTTTAGCATGATCTGTTAAGACAACTTCAAATCACATAATAAAATTAACTTAATTCATACGTTGCTTTCTATCATGCTCAGAATATGTTTAAATGACACACTTTAGGTTAAAGGCATGAGCTGAGTGAAACAGGATTCTTTCTTCAGTACTGAGGATCTTGGTTTACCTTATATCCTTTCACATCTTTAAATAATCTGCAATGTGAAGTAGTAGTTTTATGTGGGGGAAAGTGATTTTTGAATCTCTCTGTCAGATCAAAGCTAAAATAGGTCATTGATTACCAAAGGATAAAACAAGCAGATAAAAGCAACCAAGCAACTGCTCATAGAATTGATTTATAGCTTTTTCTGCCAAGGATTTGTACATCCTTCATAGCTCAACAGGGTTGGTCTGAAAAAAGGCAACATAACACTGTCTTAACTGCAAATCCTCACTTACCACTTGTTCTGTTTGTTCTATGACTCACAGAGATAAGAAAAATAGGATTATTACCAGAGACCATAATGCTGTCAGCAAACTGGAACATGCTTCATTACACCACAACATAATCACAACTTTGCACTGAAGTAGCTGTGACAGTGCCCATAATGAATGGAGTTAAACTGTCATTTATTATGTTAGACAGTCAGTTTGGTCATAGTTTGCAACCTGGCAGTTTAGAGGATATATAAAATAATCTCAGGTCATTTATTATATGCACATAAGAAAGAGTGATAGGTTTTGCACCAGCTGAAATCTGTGTAGTCACTTAGCCCTTAAGCTAGAGCAGGGCTGAGACACTGGCTCGTGATTTCAGGGGTTGCTGTAGGTCCGGAGAGGCTCAGAGGCCCTGTGCTCTGGGTTCCAAAGCTTTCCCACTGGGAGCATGGGGAGACCGTGTGCTTCCATGGACTTTAACCTCTGGGGCCGTGCTGGATCTGGGTGCTTTTCAAGCCCATTGCTGGACTAAGTCAGCACTTTGTTGCAGTGTCAACAGTTTCAGTGGTGGATAGTCTTTCTCCTCTTTAATTTCTTTGCTAGGTTTAGGTTTTGTTAAAACAGGGGTGCACTGAGGGCAGCAAGGCTAAGACTAACGTAGTTTGCATTGCAGGGTCAGCAGGGATGATGTGACTGGATTCGGTGAGATGATCACTTGTTTTACTAAAGTAAGCCTCTCAACATCCAGGGCAGTCATCCTTCATCTCTCTTCCTTCCCAGTGAGACCACACCTGGAGAACTGGGTCCAGTTCGGGGCTCCCCAGAATAAGAAAGACATTGCCACACTGGAGCAAGTACAGTGGAGGGCACCAGGACTGGTGGAGACTACGTCACATGAAGGGGGCGTGGGGAAGCTCCCTGCCGTTAAGGGAGCTACTGATGATGGGAGCTCATTGCTCTCTTCAGCTGCCCACTTGCAAGAGACACAGAAGGAGACTCTTCCCAGAGATGCACATGACAGAACAAGGAGTGGGTTACACGAGCTATGATGTGTGAAATTTGTAAGGTAGTACCAAAGGCACCTCTAACCATGGAGCTCAAGTCTACATGGAAAAAGAAAATGAGGAATGAGTACATATTCCATTTAATGTCCTACTTGGAGAACGGACCACAATGAAGAGAATATGGTATATAGTGCCCAGCTCTAGTGTAAATATCAGCTATCTGGCTTTTCTTCATCTCATGACAATGCTTTGGAAACCATGCCAGAGTATTAGCAACTGAAATAGTATTAATATTGCAAAAACAAGGTTTATTGAAAGCCACTCACAGGCATCCCAGCTGTAGTGTGTCAGTCAAGTGTATAGCTTGTTCGTAAAGTAAAACACACTCTGAACAATGGGAACCAACTTGTCAAGCAAGATTGTCTCTCTGCCTATGGAGACATGGGTCTGAGCCGGGGTGTCTCTCCTTTACTTCCGTAGCAACAGACTGGAACAGAGGAGATACAGGGTGAGAAATGCAGGCCTAAGAAACTGTAGGAGTACAGAAGAAAGCTATCAACACCACCAAGACTGCAGAAGGCTGTTTGCGAACTGGTGTTCATATAAAAGCTGTGCTGCAGTCTCTACCTTCAGCCCGGTAAATCACTACTGCTAACATATAAGACCATTTCTGACTGCATGTCTGGTACAGGGATGCTGATCTACACTCCTCTGAGTACGCTGAACTTCCACTGATCTTGAGGGAGTGTGTGAACCCTTCGGACACAGTTGGAACCAGGGAGACTGATTTCCTTCTCTGAATGCTGTGCAGGGCGAAGCAGCATGGGTCGCTTGGCAGAAGTGGGCTGCTTACCAGCCCCATATACAGCTTCTCTGACAACTTCTGCCGACCACAGAAAGAGGAATCATTTTCCCTCCACAGAACTCTTCCATTTAGCAATCCTGATTGTTGGGAAAGGTACCAATAGCATTAGCCTTTTTTCCTAGCCTTTCATGCTTAATTATTAAAATGTCTTGGACCACACTGAATAATTAATACAGACTTTGTTCATATCATGAGGGAGAGAAGTTGTTGCCTTGGAATGATGGTGTATAACTTCCAAAAGACAGGGACTGGGTAAGGAGGACTTTTCTGAGCCTGGTCAGTTACACGAAGCAGACAGAGACAGCTGGTGTTTCTGCCCTTACTCTTGTTTGCACCTGTTTGAAGCAGGACTACTATGCTGAAGGAAAAAGTATAAGCAATGGCAAAGTCTTCCTTTCATCCTAATAAAAAACAGTCTCAAGTGATCCTTCACAGTGAAGGTAGAGAAGAGTTTTATAAAGCCTAGAATTTCTTCTTTGTTATCACTACTTTCAAAACAATTCCAGTTTTTGAAGGAAGCTTATTATTGACAGCTGTACGTATTTGACTCTGTGGAGACAGAAGTCATTCTGATGTGCCATCCCTGTGTGCTGATGAATACTCAGCTTTGCTACCCCAGTTACAGCAAAGAAGGCCTTGCAGGAGGGTGAAAAAGATACAGTGAATTTTACCAATCCAGAGGGCAGGCAGTGTGGGCTTCCTTAGAAATAAACCAGTGGTGCTGGAGAAGTTTTCCCGACAAGTCATTGCTCTCTCTCATGTCCCAGAAAATACCCCCTTCAACCCACACATTGCCTGTCCTCTCCTCTTATCCCTCCTGGTCTCTCAGGCACCACTTGCTGCTGCCATACCCCTTGGACCATCCGCTGTGTTTGCTGTCATATGTGAGACTTTTGAATGGCTCCTCCCAACTTGATGATGGACAAGCGCCCTGTGATCCTTGTTTGCAGCAGAATAATCTCCTGGGAAATGGATTTCTCTAGGAGCCATTTGGGTTAAAAAATCCTCTCTCATATTTTTGGAGACTACTCAGGTTCCTCCTGGAAGTGGGAAATAAGGTACCAGTAAGAGTGGGAAAATCCAGTGTTTTGGGAAGGGTCAGGAGGAGCTCAGAGTCTCTCTCAGGAGCTCTACAATGCCTAGGCTGATCTGGACAGACAGCTCCAGAGCATTACTGACATCCCCTTTTCTGCTGTGGAGTGGCAAGCAGGAGCAGGAAACATCCCTGACAGAGACCTCTGGAACACTGGTGGGAACACAGGGTGTCGTCTGCAGTTCTGGCAGTAAGAATCCCTATGGGGAGAGCTGGGAACGTGCATCAAACCAGCACCAACTGCAGTGACCTGGGCCAGCTGTGGAACAGCCTCTATGGGGTCCTCTGCCCCTCTGAAAGCTTTGTCTGTACCTGTTTTCTCACACACACAAAAAAACAGGACGTGGATTCAAGTGGCGAGCACTACAAAGACTTTTTGGGGAACTGCTCAAACTAAGGCAGTGTTTGATGCATGGACAGAAACAAATAACTGCATTTGCAACAGCACTGCAGGTCCTAGTTGCTGATTCCTTGCACCTGTCCAGTTAATTCTCCACCATCCTTCCAAGGCAATTTTTGCAGAGGAAGGAAACTGATGTTTCCCTGGCACTTCTGTTTGGCAGGGAATATCTGCAAGTTGTTCTCCAGCTCTGCAGGGTAGGGTAACCATCAACAACCAAAGCAAAATGTTAAATATCAAGTGATCCTGGGGTGAATAAAATGAAATTCAGGATAAGCCAGCTTGAAGGATGATGCAAAAAGACCTCATATGTGGTGGTAAGGCATTTGCTGGACAATAGCGCTGCTGAGGAACACCTCACAAAATCATAAAACTCCATGTGGAGCAACAGCAGTGGACAAGGTACATACCCTGCGTGAGCATAATTATCACATGTTGCACCATGAGGGAGGTATTTCCTCCCATTCATCGCTGATGAGATTGCACATAATTGCCTTCTGGCTGAGCAGAGGATTCAGGAACAGGATACTCCAATGTTGAGAGGCTTGGGAAATCAATCATCTAGAGATCTTTCCACTCAGCTTAACATCTACAAGGTCAGATCCTCATTCAGGCAACACTTTCATTGATGTAACTGGGGTGTTTTGCCTGCAAAAGGTTTTTAGCATGCAGGAGAGACAAACTGCTGGAGCTAGGGGACACCCCAGTGCTTCATGAGGACTTTATAAAGATGAGGAAAAAAGCTCCCAGGATTTTCTTTTCCAGTCAGAAATACAAGAAAAATGATACCTTCCTCCATCAAGCAAAATGTTTGTCAGCAACTGCTGGTCTGAAACCTGACTTCAAAGCCATGGGTGTTGATAAAAGCGCTTTTCCTACCTGTCTGTCTGTAGGGCCATTAGGTTTGCAGCTAAAAGCGGATAGATGCACCAGCCAAGATTAGTCAAACTGTCATACAGAGTGCAAATTCTTCCTGTTGGAGAAGCTTTTTTTAGCCTGTTTTGCCTTTGAGAAACAGTCCGTGCTTGGGTTTTATTTTCTGAAAGAGAGTTTCACTGAAAATTTGAAGGAGAGGTTCTCTGGTGTTTAGGAGCTGGGCAAAGGCTCCTAGATTCTTGAAAAATATTTCCTGCAGGACTCTCCTGCCTTAGGGGGCTTCTCATTGAGAGCTAAATACTTTTCCATTGTTGGGGAGTGAGAGGAGGTGTATTTCCAGGAGGAGGCTAATGCTGCACGCTGTGTCTCTGTACACAGTGTTTCTGCACACAGCAGATGCCTGACCTTGCCCCTCCGGCTGCTGAGCATGGATGTGCTGACGTCTGTGGGCCCTCACCAGCTGTGCCTTCCCATGTTGGAAGGGGCTTACCAGGGTGAGGGACCAAAGTACAGCCTTTGGGCAAGTGTTGAAGCTCAGGACTAGTGAGTGTGAGAAGAAAAATAGGCCCTGAGAAGACTTTATTTTAAACTGAAATCTGAGGAAACTGAACAGTATGGGAGAACTAGTGAGGCTGATACATGGAGCACAACAACATTCTGCTCTAAACTGAAGCTTTTCATATTCAAGGACTTTGATTTTTTTCAACAGATGTGGAAGTTGCACTGGGATCAGCCTCCACATGCTGAATTCACATGGCACATTGCTGCACTGAGTGCATTAATGAGCTGCCCTGCTAAGAGCAGGGTGCTAACACTCAGCCTGAGTCAGCATCATGTCACATTTTTAGTATTTTGGCACAGTCAAACCGTTCCTACACTGTGGGCCATAGGTCAGCTGGCACTCAGTAACACAGAAAGCTGGATAGCATCTACCTCACCTCCATCCTGCTTTCAGGGACAGACTTGAAAATAAGGGATTCTTTTGGCTGCTGAGAAGTATTAATAGATGAGACTGGCCCACTGTAAGAGGCACAAGGGCGTATCATCTTTGTGACCTTTGCTAATTTCCTCAGTACATCAATTGTGTGTGTAAACTGTATGCTAACAGTCAGGGAGAGAGAGCTTTCAGCTATGATGGATTTCATCTGATTTTTTTTTATTCCTGTGTTATGTGGGCTGTGGCAGGAAGGAGCAAAGCATCCTTTGGTCATATCAGTGTTGCTCCAAACTCAGCTTTGGAAGTTACGCTGAAGAAGCAAATCTATAAATCCTCCGCACAGGACCAGTTGAGTGTGAGCCTTAGAAGGGAGCTAGGCTGCGAGTTCCTGGTACAGAAACATCTCACTAAAACTGGCCATAAGCGTTTAAGAGGTAAAAAAGGGTTTAGAAGCAGTAAATTACAGAGTACTTTGTGGAGATTTTTTTACAGCTGTGTTTGCGGAGGAACCAGAAAGAGGGGAAGAATATCTACCATATGAGACACAGATATATTAAAAAAAAGAACAGGACACTATTGCTAGAATATTTTCTGTGGTCATATGAGTAAGATGAGTATATATGACTTGCACATAATAGAGCACAAGATCATTCTTTCCCTCCTCCATGTTTTCTTTGGTTATATTTGTTTTAATTACCAAATTATTCTCAAATGTGAAATTATTAAAATTAAAGTCCTAATGCATCAAACAGTGCATGCTGGCCAGAGCAGACATAGGAGTTTAGTTTTACAAGGTCTTTTTTAAGGGCTGGCTGTGCAGATTTTCCCCATCTAAGTGGTGCAGTCTTAGCTGAGGCAATAGCTGGTGAGCCTCTCCAGNAGATAAAGATATATTAAAAAAAAGAACAGGACACTATTGCTAGAATATTTTCTGTGGTCATATGAGTAAGATGAGTATATATGACTTGCACATAATAGAGCACAAGATCATTCTTTCCCTCCTCCATGTTTTCTTTGGTTATATTTGTTTTAATTACCAAATTATTCTCAAATGTGAAATTATTAAAATTAAAGTCCTAATGCATCAAACAGTGCATGCTGGCCAGAGCAGACATAGGAGTTTAGTTTTACAAGGTCTTTTTTAAGGGCTGGCTGTGCAGATTTTCCCCATCTAAGTGGTGCAGTCTTAGCTGAGGCAATAGCTGGTGAGCCTCTCCAGGCATGTTGGAAAATCCTGTACACCTTTTGTCTTCTCTGGCTTATAAAGGTAGATATACACCAACCTGCTTGAAGTGGATAGATGAGAAAATACAAAATGTTAAAATACTTTTTCTCTTTTAATTCATGGATATTCTGCAGTGCTTATAACCAGGTATCTCAAATGCACCCACAGAAAATTTGATCAGCGCAACAGTATCTGGCAAAGGAAGTGGACACTATCAAAGCAGAGCCAACCCCTGCAGTGTCATATTTTGGCAAAGAAAATCTTCTTACTTTGGGCTTAGAGACAAAGGTTTTGGCAAGTAAAATCTGCTCCTTTTTTTATTATTGTTCTGTGGGTCAGAACAGGGGACATACCCTCAATGTTTTAAACTATCCACAAAACGTCGCAGCAATGCTCTACTTTGTACATATCAATGGTAGATTAAAATTGAATTGCCACACACACACACACACACACAAAAAAAAAAAAAAGAAACAGCAGGCTTGGTTTTACAGAATAATTATTCTCAACTAGTTATAACATTCTGCCTAAACATAGCATGCAGCTTCTCAAAGGGAAAAAAGTATAAGAGAGCTTCCCTTTTCCACTTTAACACCAGTCAGTCCTAATGGGGAATGAAATTCTGCAGAACCCTGTAATTTCCCTAAAAGCTCCCTGACTGAAAGTGCATCTCATACTGATGTCTTCATGCTTTCTTTGTGTACTTGGCAAAGCAAGCAGACACAGGAATGACAGGAGAGATTTGTCCCTGGCTCTTTGCTTAATCATTTAAACAGATATACCAGCTACTGTATTTTATTCAAAGCTTGAGGTCATTTATAATATCATGGGTATGAAAATATAATATGTTGGAATTTTCTGCTGACACAAAACACTCCATCAGGCTGTGGCTGGGGTTGCTGTAGAGCTAAGACTTTTTCACAGTCAAAAACTATTACCATCTCTATCACCAGAAACCTCTAGGCAGCCAAAGTCACAGGCCAATCTAACTCAGCCTTCTTTTCGTCTGAATTTGTAAACAGATTTTAATTATTATAATTAAAAGGCTGTCAAAAAAGCATTTTCATACTTTCATACACAACATTTACAGCATTTATACATCCAGTGAAGGGTACTTGAAGTGAAAAAGAAAAAATATTCCCACATTTTAATAATAGTGGCAGAAGTTCAAGTCACTCCATCTGGGGAGTCATCTTGTAAAAATGTCATCAGAGGGACTTGACTTTAATCTGTTTCAACCTTCCTGGCACCTATTCTCCTGCTTTTCTGAAGATCCTGGTGTTTGTAGGCAGCATTGTCCCTGCCTACTTCAGCAGCAAATACAGGCACTTTCTTCCAAATGCCTGTGCAGAGGCTACTCCCTGCAGGAAGAAACCTTTGAAAAAAATGAATATTTTTAATATTGTGAAGGAAAATAGTTCAATTCCTCTCGCTGCATGATTATAGTTAGCAATTTTATTATTAGCTGATGTCTCTCTGGAGGCTTTTGTGCCATGTTTTGCAGCATGTCGTGGGTGGGTATAAAACACTCCCTTAAGCAACTACTCTGTTGCTCCATTATGGATGTGTACAACCATCAAACGTGTCCTAAGGCTCCCGAATTGCTCTTTTTATGTTCCATTCAATAATTTTTGTTCAAACAGAAAAAGAGAAGCTCTGGTCCCTGAACAAAGCCAGAACACACAAGCCCAAGTATTTCACAGGATTTATGGAGAGATGCTTTGCTCCTCCCCTGCTCTCCCAGGGCTGTTACTCACACCTCATTTTTGGGTACAAACAGTGCCATTGGGTGGGTGCTGCAGCAGGCTGCCTGCCAGCAGGTGCAGCACACTGAGGAGACAGCTGCTGGGACTCAGATGGACAGGATTTCTCACCATTCAGTGCTAACTGACTGGAGCTGGGATTTAATTTTGTACAGTGGACATATGGGAGGCAGGGCAGCATCTGCCTTATTGCTGTCTGCTCTCCGTCAGCCAGGCAGCTACAGCTTTCATCGAAAAAAAGCTGCAGCTCTACATTTTGAGGTCCTTATAATCTTTTATCAAGTTGGTCCTCAAAGTTTTCAAACTGGAATGTGGGATTTGCTCAGCTGGTTCTTACAGGTTTTTTAATGAGAGAAGCTCAAACAAGAAGGCATCCACTTTTCCTGAAGCCGTTTATATTAAGAACTGCAGAGCAAGCAGTAGTGGCTATAATGTGCCCATCACCAGATAAAGTCCCTGCTTGGTCCTCAAGCAAGAATAGGAACAGTAGTAAACACTGCTTTGGATAAACACAGGTCAAGTGTGCAGCTGGCTTCAGGCATGATTCTGGGAAAATAATAGATGAAAAGCTGAACAAAGTGTTTTTTTTCTCCCCCGACGAAAGAAAGGGTGTGTGGCAGGAGGAGTGGTAAGCCATGCTGCTTGCTGTTGTCACCACAGGGCATTTCTCAGAAGCACACATTCACTCAGGGAAAAGCAGCACTGGAATCCAGTCATGTCATGACCCACCAGACTGGGACCCCTTCCAGGCAGGCAACACAGACATCTTCATCCCACCAACTACAAGTCTCTAGTGTGATGCAGATTTTGCTGCTTATTCCGGAAGGGCTGTGCAGTGATTTGGAAATTCAAGCTAAAGTACTTTTCATTATGGCCTCAGTTTTAAGTTACTAAATATCTTCCAGACTTCCTTGCTTTGTATCAGCATAGCGAGGCCTCAGAACCCAGCTGAGTGGTGCAATCAAGACCTGGAAATGGTGTTATCCTCAAATCAGCCACGCCTTCTAAAATATTCTTTCAAGTCTTACACTATTCACTGGGAAGAGGAAGTCACAGACTCCCAGAAGGGCTTGGATTTGGAAGGCACCTTAAGGATCATCTGGTTCCAGCCCACCTTCCATGGGCAGGGACACCTTCCACTAGACCACACTGCTCAAAGTCATCTTGCTATAGGTTTTACTGCTACCTTGATATTCAGTCATCACTAAATTTTTATTGCTTCAATTTCAGCCCATTTAATTTGGACATAACCTAAAGTGATGCAACTTCTGAATGAGAAAATGAAAAATTCCTGCCAGAATAAAAATATAAAAATTCTTCTTAAGAAATAATAAAAATCACTTAGAAGGACTTGGCAGAAGTTTCATTACTGCACATGAATTATATATTTACATACATTACACTTACATTGAAAATTTCATCATCTTCATTGAACCTACAGGTAAAATGAGTAGCATGTATTTTACACTTTCATTTTGAAGCATCTCGACAAGATGCATCTGATGCAATACAAGCTGATATCACACAGAGGTCTTCTGGTATCTATGGCACCAATGAATAGATACAAATTAATTTTATGCAAATGTAAAAATGCAACAAGCATTATTGAAACTACCTTATGAAATGGAAAGGGGGAAGGAAGCAAAATATAAGAAAAAAGCCTTTTCAAGTAGTCTTCACATGTTCTAAAATTCCTTTTGAAAAAAAATATTCTAAAGACAATAATTTGCAGATAAAAAGACAATAAGAAATCCAGGTCCCAAATGATGAAATATCAATGACTTCCCACTCTGGTAACATAAGTCAAATAAAACTAATAAATCTGCCATGTAGTAATTTATTTCAAATGTGTTTTATGGTAGGTTGAATGTGAACAAAGACAAATGTAGGGTAGAATATAGATAGGAGGGAGAAAAAAAGGATTTGCTGTCCTCTTAACCAATGAACTTAAAAAATTTCATAGTGTTTAAATTGTTGGGTTTGTATTCAGAAAGTGGAAGTGGGAGGACATCAATAATCTTGGTGTCATGTCCTAGCGACACACTGAATTTTGTAGGTGTATAGGCCCATAAAGTTGCCCAGGTGCTTATGCAAATCTCATTTTAAATGTCAAATTTCACAAGTCTGAGAGACTAATTTGGAAATTTTGCAATTCCTTGCAAGACTCCCAGTGGTTTCAGTTCATAGTTAGCGTGGAATGCAGACTATAATTAAAGATTCTCTACCAGTGTTTTGCTGCCTGACCCTAAAGAGCACAGGTCGCACATCCCCATATATCTTTAGTAATTTTCAGACTTAGCTCTTGTTGAAAACTTATTACAGAGTTTGTGTCGAGAATTGGATTCTGGTTTTAATTTTAAAGAAAGAAATCAACTCTGTTGGTTGTGGTGGGGATAGCGATGCTGCTGCAGAGTGCCATCCTCCTCTGCCACACAGATCTTGGGATCCCTTTGTACTACAGGATCTACCTACGTAGGACAAAAAAAGACCACTGCCTTCCCAGCAGTAGTTGCTACCAAAAAAGATAGGATCCATCTCATACAACTGCATTTTTCTGAAATTGAATTGTGAATTCTGATAGAGCCACCTGGTCTTTCTCTCTAACATGTGAAGAGCAGTGCCTCCATAGGGAGATCAGTTCAGCACTGGTGCTGTCACTATAGAATTGTTACCTGTTTTCCTCTATTGACAACAGCAGTATCCAGATTTCTGGCTCAGACTGAATCCTTTGGTCAAGTGGTGTTAGAGGAGACGAACCCATCAGGGCTTATCCATACAGCCACCGTTTCTACTTTCTCCTCCCACCTCACTTCAGGTTCAGCAGGAGCCAAATTCCCATCTGATGCTGTCAGGCTACCTTACCTCCATGTGAACCACACAAGAATTTACCCATGTGTTTACTGCACACTAAACCTCAGGAGGCAAGGGCTTACTGGCACTCACAGAGAGTTCAATCTCAGGAAGTTTCTCTATGCTCGAAAATGGGCACTGTCTGCGCATCCCCACCCAGGTCACGCACAAATGTATTTAAACTGCAGACATCTAAAGAGTGTCTGCTTAGAAAGAAAAGCCAGTAATCACAATACAACACAGCAGGTCACTGAAGAATTAAATATTCCTGCCACTCATTAAGCTTAAGGTAAGGGATCAGCTGCTTTTTCTGTATTGACATCTGATGAAAAATGGGATAATGATCTGAGACCATTAACTTCTTTTTCCCCTCTCAGTGATTTTTTGTTTTGTAAGAACTAACTACATCCCATTTTGACAATTTTTCACCATTTGCAATAGCAAATATTAATGTCACTCAAAAATTCATATTAATGTCACTATTTTACTGGCTCAGCATTAAAATGTAAAAAAAATATCAATCCATTTAGACATTAGGCTAGGATTCCACAAATATACAGATCTTCAGGAGTTGTATGATGGCTGACAAGCTTCTCAGTCAATAATAAGCTTTTGTACCTTTTGNTCAATTGGCTTGTGGGAAGAATTACATGACAACCTTCCTTGGCAGAGCCAGTTCTCATCAGCAAGAAGGACCTCTCCAGCCAATGGTTTCTAGTAGTAATTTTTCCTGTTCTACANTCAGTCAATAATAAGCTTTTGTACCTTGTGTAGTTTTGTTAAAACTTTTACTTTGCATATTTGATCAACTTACATCTCTGTCAGTGTCACATTTTCTAAACTTGCTTCTGCAGACTCAAAAGGAGTACATTTAGTTCCACATTGAATAGGTTTAAAATGCTCCAACATCTCATGCCACTCTGGGATGAAGATGAAACTTTGTGCCTGCAAGCTGAGTTGTTCTGTTTGCCAGGGCAGTACACGGCATTAC
>VYZQ01037829.1:12871-63629 GCA_013400655.1 Mystacornis crossleyi
AGCAAAAAGGAAGGAAAACTAGAGAAAAACTAGAGATTTGCAAAAGGGGTTAGTTACTCAGTTCTTTCTGAAAATCCCAGGAAGCCTCCGTCTCTTGTTTTCAAGGTGACAAAACAGCCTTAAAAATTTGAGACTTCTAATCCAGATGCAGAGATGTTTGACTTTGAAGCTAAAATATCTTCATGCATGAGGAATTAATTTATTTAATTTATGAAATATTTTCTTAATAATAGTATAATNAATTAAGATCCTCTTAATCCCCAAACCTCTCCAAATCGTTGTTGAAAACCTTTCGATCTGAGCTGGATCACTTGCAGCACAAAAAGTGCTATCGGACGGGAAAATAACTTTGCTGATTGATCTCCTAGTGCTGCACTGTTTCTGATTTTATGGCTCTCCAGAGTTCACCTTCTTTTCCCACTTCAGGGAGACAGAGTGCCATCTGGTGAAGCAGCTCTCGTAGCTGGAAGCTGGGCAGCAGGGGCCAGGGAGGTTCCTGTCACCCCATGAAGCCTTGCTCTCTGTGTCCCTCTGCCCCTCAGATATGAGAGCCTGATAGTTTACTTCTGATTAACAACAGAAAAGGAAAGCAATGTAAAACCTGAGTGCAGGTTTTCCTGAATGACCTGTACTTCAGCATTTCTCTTTAGAAAAACTGCCAAATCACTCCATGTCAGACCGTGATTCAAGAAAAGAGGGCTTCCAAGTCAGAAGTGAGAATGAGATTTGTAACAAAGAAAATTTAAAGGCAACAGTCCCTGTGCTTCCTCTGTCCCTAACTCATCTGGCAGCCAGCTATATCACTGCTGATGGTCTGTCAACAGGATGCCATTCTTTCAATTAATCCAACATCTACACATTTCTAAATATTAGGGTTTCCTACCCTCCTAATGTTCCACACAAAACATAGATTCTGCTTCTGAGGTATTATTTCTTTAAGCTATTTAGTTAAAGTGTATCATATGTAGATTTTTAGCTCTCTAAGCCAAAAACTAATTTTCTGAATAGATGCACGTTTAAAATATACATTGTATATGTTATTACCTCACTATCAGCTGCAAACCTTCATGGTCAATGACTACAGAAAGTAAATTACAATTTATTACTATAAGTATTGTTAATTGATGCCAGAGAATGTGTCTTGAGAACACTCATATAATTTAGGAGCTTGAACATTTGAAATTATCTTTTAACATTTGAGCTAAAATCTGATACTCTTCCTTGGTATCCATCCTTTCACAATCTCACCTTTCTTTAATCCTCACAATCTCTGGCTTCTTATGTGCAATGCGCATTTTTTTGATGGTGGAGTTTAAAAGAAATTTGTAGACACACAAACATTCACGTTCACTTTTGCGACATTATATCCCATAGGCATTCCAGACAAAGAGCTCCAGTGTGCACACTTCTCTTCCTGAGGAGGCAAGCTGAAAGTAAGGACATTACAGAAGTTAGCCAGGCTCCTTGAAAGTATCCCAAAATATTGCAGTGATGAACACAGTAAAAGAACTTATATAAAGAGGAAAGGAAATTATTCATGGGACTATTATTCCAGGATTTCTTTTAAGGGAGATTCACAGAGACAATGTACCAGTAAGTATTAACCAGAAAGGAGATCTGTTGAAATGAGCCTCTTTGGCTACGTAGTAAATGTCAGGTAGAGGAGTAAGAGAGGATTCAATCTAACCAAGCATGTGCTGCCCTGACTTCTTTTTGCCTGAAGTAGTTTCTGTATCCTGTCTGCCAAAGCAGAGACATATATTCTGCCAAAGAGATGCTGCTGTCTAGTTTTCTGAGTCTTACAGAAAATTTCTCTATTTAGCCAATTGCTGTATTCTTCAACGGTTTTCAAAGAAACATAACTAATAAAATCAGCCTTTCAAAGCGTGCAATCAAAGGCTGCCAAAGAGAAGGTGCATGAAACCTACTCAAGATGGTCCAACTAACAGGTAGAGTGCAGTAGTGTTTATAATAAAACATTTATGAATGACAATGTAACTACAGGATTTTGAAAAAGGGTTGGAAAGTAAGAAAAAATAATGACATTTTATCTTGTAATCCTGCACAGAGGGATACTCAGGAGAGCAGGATAAAGTGTTAGAAGCTTCTGAATACAAGTGAGAATAGCCAACACAATAAAATTACAACCATCTATTAGCAATTACATATGCTGTGGTTTTATTGCTGTTTTCCTGTTCAACACTATTTGTATTGAGCACAGTACACTTAATAAGCACTCCTAGGAACAGAAATCCCTTAAAAAAAAGTTGTCCATTTTCCCCCCGCTGTTTCCATCACACAGAAAATTCTGGTAGTTTACAATTACAAAGATACAATTACTGTTGAAAATGTTGATACGCCATTAACTGTTAACCATTGTTATGAAAAAAACCAAAAGGCTCACGTGCATGCACTTTCATATAATTATGCTACTTTCTTAATCACTTCTAATATTTCCACAGTTTTCACTGCTTCTAGCAAATCAACATCTTACTCCAGATCTTTCATTATTCCCATTTGAATCCAGTAGTGACACAGTAAGAATCTAAAGTAGAAATAATGTTTTCATTAATTATTGATGCTAAAGAGAATTCAATGCACCACAGCATGGGAAGCCTGTCTAAACCAGAAAGAAGTGAGGGAGCAAACTCAAGGGACTTGCACAGTGAGGGTCTGGTCTGAACTCAGGAAGGAGCAATGGAGGTGGGAAAGAACATGGCAGAGAGGAACTTGAGATGGAGCCTGTGAGAAACCATGGCCAGACCTGCAGGGACTGACAGGGAAGCAATTGGATTGGTTTATTATGTCGGATTTCTCTTTGCTTGCCTGGGGTTGTTTCATAAGGCTCTTCTGCCCCTTGCTGAACTACACCTCTAAAAACATGAATTTAGTCCGCAGAGCGGTTTAGAGACAGGCCACTTATTTTCTGATAAGAAGTAGCATACTAACAGGCCAGGCTACTGCTGATAACAAGATGGACAGGTTCTTTCCCCAACTCAGAGATCATAAGACCATTCTTTCTGCACTTTAGTCTCAATTACTTGAAACAACATTTAAACGGAACAAAACACATTGGCAGAGAAGCAGTGCAACCACCAGAACAGCAAAGAGTTAATTCCTATTCATCACAAAATTTCCTTGCAGCCTGTTCTCCCTCATGGATCTCTAACCCTGGCCCCTGGAAACTTTGCCCAGGCAGGGTGCACAGAGCAGTTTTACACAGTGCTGTCAGCAAAGTGTGGCTGAACAATGCTCTCCAGTTTGGGACTTTAAAATTAAACTGTGTCTCTCTCTCTGTAAACCAGGATCAAACGGAGGTAAGCAGGTTTTCAGACTGGCCATTCTCTAGGCATCGGATGTGTCATTTGTGAGCTGTACAAATGAGACATTTCCCTGCCTGCTTTCATGTAGTGATAGACCTGAAGTACAAATACGTTGAGTCTGGCAGTACGTTTGTCTTCCATGAGTTCCCTGTCACCCTGCCCTTGTGATAGTCCTTCGACACTACGGGATGGACAAAGAGCTCTGGATGCAACATAGAGGTGAAGTGTCTCCATTAGGGGCAACTTCAGCCATGGCCCAGAACATATGGCCAAAGGGAAGAATGGAGATTATTTCCTTCTCTGCCCCATCCATTGCCTCTGTTTCTCTTTCTGTTGTCAGGTTTCTTCAAGTGTAGGAAGTCCTATTAAACACAATGAAAATGCACACGCAGGACCTGCTCGAAAGGTCTGCAGAAAATGACCAGATTTCCGGAGTAATACACATACTTCCAGGAGAGATGGAACATGCAGTAAATAGTAATTGGTACCATATCCCCCCCCCCACACAATAATCTGGGGAGCTCAATTAAATTACTGTGCTGTATTAAGAAAAGTATGTGATCACACAGTTAATGACATAGAACATGCACAGGGAGAGGAGAAAATCTGCAGTCACGTTTTCAGTGCCTGGCTTTTCCTACCTTCTGAATGATTAATGATATTTAGGATGCCTTAATATGTCGTTTTTGTCTTGAAATTCACAGGTTGTTTTTTCTCTTTAAAAAGAGACTTGACTGCTGCCCCAAGCAGAAAGGACCCTGAGTCAGCTTCATGATTAAATGTAACACACAGGTTTTGAAATATGGCAGTAGGTTCACCTTTCAAGCACAGAAGCCAGAAATGGATGCTTGAGATGAAAATTTTCAGGCCTTTGCCTTTGCTATGCCATCTCTGCAAACAGCTCAGCCAAGTTACTGTTGATAAGCAGTAAAACCTGTTGATAAGCTCTTTATTTCCCAAAGCTCTGCTCTATCCAGGAAAAGCATATATTGATCAGGAGATGAAAGATGGATTTGAAATGGCTGTGGTTGTTGAGGCAATATTTGTGATTACCCCAGTAGTATGGATGCTGTATGTCATTACAGGTGCCATGGCAAAACTGCAGCATGGTAAAACAATGTCACGTACAGTTTTGTTCTAAACCACTGTAAACACAATTGTTGTAGGACAATAACACAGATTACCTCAAGGGAGTCTGTTTATACCTATATTAATATATCTATGGAAATACCCCATCCATTCTAGTGCCTAAATTTTTTACATATGCTAATCATTTAACTAAAGTAGAGGGAAAGTTAGTAACAGACCTTTTTCAACTCAATTGCTGTCTGAAAAATCAGTACCCCACTAAAATGCAAATGACTCCCTTTCATCTCTGAGTCACGATATGGTAATTTATTATGATTTGGTATGGAATATGACTCACTGCTCTTGAAATCATCGGGACTGACATTGGATTGAAAATGTGAGCAGGCAAAATGTAAGGTTAGCTCCTGGAATAACACAGCAAAGAAGTTCAGGTTCTGAAGGGGGAGCTAGACACCACTGTGAATTATGAAAATTGGCTTCTGTTAGTTGCAGCAAATACATGTGTCCAGTGGGGAAAAGGTTGGCTCACAGAAAGAAAGGTAGGTACCATACCCGGTGAAAGCTATTGTCATGATTGCCCACATCCAGGGAGTCTTATCATGCTTTGGGGATCACCTAGTTGGGAAACAGGACGGTGTTACCAAGTAGGATGGGATACAAGACACTTAAACAATCATTGTAAATGGATGGTTGGCAGCTGTTACTGAAAAGAAGGGAAATAGCTTTCTTATAATAAAAGAATCTCTTAGGAAAATATTGAATGTGATGCTGTTGCAGCATTCCCATGTCATTCAGTATCATTAATGAGGGATGGAAATTGATATTGATGTTAGCTAGCACCCATGTGCAGGTGCAGAATTCGGCTGGCCAAGATGAAGATGTTCGAATTGTTTTTGAGCAAGAGCTGGCACAAAAAAATGCACAGAAACAGAACTGTTATAATGACACAGACATGCAAATGTGGGGACTTGGACCAGGGAACATCTATTGATCTGTGCTCACTGGAGAGTGATGCATAATACCGAAGATCTGTCCAGGAATACAAATGAAACTTGCATAAGCTTCAGGGAAAAAAGCAAGAGGACAAAGAGGATGAGGCAAACTTGACAGTCCAAGTAAAATTACTCCTTATTTCCACTAAAACGTTTAATTAATCAGTTATTATGTAAGAAAGCTGGGAGCCTTTTGGGTATTTCACTCTCTGGTTTGGCTTTAAGGTGGATTCTGCATGCCGTTCAGCCAGGACTGTCCCAGGTTAGGCTAATTCCTACAATGATTTACGCAGTTCCCCAGAGATCTAGTCCTGCAGAGAAAGTCCATCTCTCATCACTTCCCATCTCATTATTTGGGGTGAAATGGGAGCTTATCCTTGGGACTTCCATGGATTTTGGCAGATGATTCGGGGAAAATACAAGTTGATTTCTGCTACAGTACTGTTTGTGCTTTTGGACAGGGGCCTCTGCCATGCTGTGAAAGGATGACCACAGTACGCCTCTCTCCTTGCAGCAGACCATGTCAGGACTAACTCTCAGCAGGCTATAAACAAACCAAGAAAATGTGTCTTCCTGGCAGACATATAAGTGGAAATGATTTTATTTTCAGAAACAAGCAGACTATAATTAGAAATTAATGTGCAAATGAAAGAGATGAGGAAGGGTTTTGGTCAGCCTGGATATACCTAGACATGACGGCAAAAGGAAGGCACTGTAAGATGAGAAGGTGAATGAGAAAGTCAAATGTTAAACATGTTTTGCTGGAAGTGGGGGTCCTCATGCAGCTTCACCTCCCTTGCCACAGAAAAGCTGTTGTTCCTTGTTGAGATTTCAGCTATAATTACCGGTGCTGACTGTTGGACTATGGGCTAGGAACATCTCAGTCACACAATTTTTTTGCATATTATCTCCATCTTCCTTACAATGCTCTGACAAACCAAATTCCAGCTTTAAATCCTGTGAGACTGTTGGGTTTTGTTTGTTTTTGCAATGTAAGTTATTAAAAATCAGCAGAATTCATGGGTTTAAAAAACCCCCACCTATTTAGTCATGCCAGAAAGCAGGAAAGTTTTTAGCTGATAGTTTAAAAAAACATCGAACAATAAAACATGACAAGTTTCATCCCACTATCTGATCTCTCTGGAAACTTACAAAACAAATAAAAATAGTGATTTAGAATGAATAGACTTAATGTAGTCTTACTCAGTGTTGTTTTTACTATGCTGTTCTGAAATCACTGGCAGCTGAAAAAAGAGACATACAATGAAGTAAAATGTCACAACGTAATATGTCAATAATTCCCAGCAAAATGAATCATTTCAAATGTCTTTAAAACAAGATGGATTGACTCTTGTATACTGTTCAAACATGATGTTTCCCAACATTATCTGATGCTATCTGCCTGTGCAGGAGCAAACCATGCTTGTTTTGCACCTTATTTGGAATTTTTAATTTGCTATTCATTTATTTGGTTGGTTGGTTGGTTGGTTGGTTGTTTTTCAGAAATGCACTGTAGATGCCCAGCAATGGCTTGCTTCATGAAGATTATGTCTGGATGAGTGGAAGCAGTTGAATTACTACACCTTAAGAAGCTGTCATCTCCCAGCTGAATCCCTCAGGCAAATCGATTATTAAGGCACACATCCACATACAGTCATGCAGCAAAAGTCACTCCAGAGGTTGCCTTCTTCATTAATAAAGAGGCCAACAATTCTAATAGATTTCATCTTCTTCTTTGCACATTCTCTAGCAAATCAATCTGGATTTCATTTAGAAGATGTGGGAAATTGGTTTTGTTAAATTCTATTAACTGTAAAACAGCATAGTGGCATACTAACATAGTTAGATAAAAGCTAATCAGTGCAAAAACCAATATGTGCTATACTGAGTAGGTGATTTCTATTTTATATATATGTCAATTTGTTCCAACTTGTGAAGTACCTGTGCTGAAAATGCACAACATGGTCATTATTCTTCTGAAGGAAGAGAACTCCCATGCATAAATAAGTGAAAGAATTGCTATATATCTTATTAAAATAAGGATATGATTGCTTTGAAAATGTGGTTGTAAGTCATTAGGTGTGTGTGTGAATGTGGTGGTTTGAACCTGAGTTGATGGACAGTCGTTTAGGCCAATAACGCTTTCGAAATTTACATATTTAAACCACGTGGAGATGCGGGAACTTCCCTTTTGTGTTTGAGCCTCCTGCGGGGAAGGGGGGGAATAAATGGGCCCCGGGCTCCGTCTCTTGGAGCGGCCCTGGGCCTCCCCCCACCCCAGCACTGGGGCACGGCCCTGGGTAGCTGTGGGATAACCCCCTCNAGAACTATAATACTGACCAAAATCATAATTTGTTATCCTTTGTGCGAGTTGGGTAAAAAAGGGGGAGTGCTGGAGGAAAAAGGGGGTTTTGCTTTACTTCCTTATTATTTCTTTTTACTTTTAATTCTGTTAGTAATAAACTACTTCATATTCTTTAAAATTTGGAGCCTGCTTTGCATTCCTCCTAATTTTTATCTCACAGAAAGTAAGAAATGCAAACAAAACCATCTACACTTAATTGGTGTTTCTGCCTGGTTTCGAACAGAACCCGATACTATTCTCAGCACATACATCTGAAGGAAGGTGACAAAAACCTTTGTTCCCTGCCTCTTTGCTTAATAATACTCTCATGGTTTGATGAAGCCAGGAAATCTTAGCTCCTCCTAAAGCGCTTGTTGACTTGAATACAGCAGGGACCTTCTTACCACTCCTTTCCTATGCTGTGTAATGGACATTTCTGAGAACTGAGGGTATGCTTAGAAAATGAACAGTAACAAATTCTCTCTCTCTCATTTTCAGTGAAACCAAGCGCATGGAAAAAGGAATAGCCAGGACAAAAAAGCCCTGTGAGCAGTGTGGAATGGAGTACTACATTTTAAAATGACAGCTTCTTCCAACTTCATAACGCAGAATTTGCACCTGTTCAGACTACTCATTATGCTGTATATCCTTAACCAAGGAAGAAAAGGTGTCCAGATGATTCAGATGATAGGTGTCCGAGTGTTACCAGCCATGGCTTTGCATCAGTGTATGATAGAAGGAGTAATTTGCATTTAAATAAGCATGCTCTATGTTTCTTGACCAGCAAGGTGATTCAAATACCCAAAATTTCATTTACATTTGGCTGACAACAGCTGTTATGCTCTAAACTACTATCATTCACTGCAATTAGTTCCTACTTTGGTTAAGGATAACTTTGCATTTGAAAAAGCAGTAAGGTGCATATCTTGTTTTTCAGAAATTTATTTCCTTTTCTATAATAACATATGTTTTGAATTTCCAATTTACGGTCTAATACTTATCCTTTGAGCCATTATAATGATTGTTTAATGCCACAAACAGAAAAGTACAGGCACAAAATGGCTATGTTGAAGTGCAAGTTGACTTTTGGAAACATGAATCCATTGAGCAGAAGAGCATTATATTAAACAAAGTAGGATTGGTCCCAAAGAATATTAAAAATATTACCTATAAATGAGGCAGCAAAATAACCCAGTAGGTGAGTGGGAAATAACCACATCTTCTTATTCTGTATTGCAAATCATTGATTAAATTTAAATATGCATGTACAAAACTACCTACACCAGAAAAAAGATGCAACTTGTATTTGAACAAGCACTGAATCACTAATGTTCAAATTTGTGTTATGGTCCAAAGCAGAGAATGTGGGAAATGTAAAGAAAGGGATGCTCTGTCTGAGTCATGTAGCCTTCTGACATATAAATTGATTTGATGAAACTAGGGCTGTTCGCTTTCATGGAATTACAGAACCAATTCGGTTTGAAAAGGCTTCTGAGATCACCAACTCCAGCCTATGACTGAACACCCCCTTGTCAACAAGATCATGGCACTGTCACATCCAGGCTTTCCTTAAACATTTCCAGGGACGGTGACTCTGCCACCTCCCTGGGCAGCCCATTCCAATGTCTAATCACCCCCTATGTGAATAAATTCCTGCCAGTGTCCAACTTAAACCTCCCCTGGTGCAGCTTAAGACTGTGTCCTCTCATCCTGTCGATAGTAACCTGGGAGAAGGGACTGACCCCCACCTAGCTCCAGCCTCCTTCCAGGGTGTTGTAGAGAGTGATAAAGTCTCCCCTGAACCTCCTTTTCTCCCAGCTAAATGACCCCAGCTCCCTCAGCCACCCCACATAAGACTTGTGCTCCAGGCCCTTCACCAGCTTCATTGCCCTTCTCTGGACTCCTTGAAGTGGTGTCTTTGAAGTCCACCTCAACATCCTTTCCCATTCTCACTTCTTCTCCTTCACCCTGAGCAATGACAATTGTCTGCTTCTCTGTCCAGATCATTGCCTCATATCACCCCTTCCCTACAATTCAAAGATCCCTGGTAGTACTTGGAAAGACTGTATTTTCCTCTTTCAGATTTCTCCTCAAGCCTCACTTCTGACAAATAATGCTTGGGGAGGAGGGAATGCTGCCAATAACTGGATTGTCAGCAATTACAGCCTCCTAACATTTTATCATTATGTCAGGTTCAACATGTTCAGCATCATGTTCCATTTCATTCTGAAATACCTTGCCCACAGCACAAAGACCACAGAGCTTGTGCCATCTATGTACACTTTCACAGGAGTCATCATTTTCCTCCCCAGCAGATAATACAGAGCCTGCAATGAATCCCATACAACTCCACTGAGAGAAAAGGCAGTCACAGACAGTAGATGACCAAAACAGTGTTGAGTTTCTATAAATAATACACTGAGGAGATGAATTAATTATAATTCAAGGGAAAGGTTTTAGCACCAACATACATTATTTCCTCTCTGATTTGGAAACAGCCCTCTGGATCTGAAAAGGAACAGAGGCATGACATCTGTTTGTCTGTCCAGGTATTGACATTCTACTGGGTTCATAAAGGCTTTTCCCTCTGATTCCCTGCTCTCACGTGATCACACTTAGCATTTCTCCACATCCAGAGGAATCCTCCTGGGGATAAGCTAATGAAAAGTGCTGTAATTCAAGAAATGTATCCCCTTTGGCTGCTATTATTTGCTTTTCTCTGCCAGCCAAACAAATACTGATATTGGGGGCCTCATCTACCAGCAGAAATTTCTTTCATTGGTGTCTCATAGATGAGAATTAATAGTGCATGTAATACACTCACAATCAAAACTTGGGGTTTTGTTGTAGCTCTATTTTTTCTATTTACTTTTTTTTTTTTCAATTGAAGATCATTCTTTACCACGGTGTCATTATGGGGCTGTCATTATACCTTATGCTTCTGCTGATTTGCAGAACCACTGGGAATTAGATTAATCAGGACATGGTGCAAACCTTATTCTATCTCGTACTTATGCTAACAAACCAGACAGGGTTTTTTGCCCACAGGGAGATGTCTGGGGAAAAAATGGGCAAGATGCAACATTTCCTAACATAATGCAACGACATATTATTTCTAAAAGACATTTAAACAAACAACAAATAAAACTGACCAGAAACCCCAGCCTATATCCCAAACATCCTGTAGTGCTGCTGCTGCAACAGAGTTCCTGCAGCTGACCTGTGCAGCTAACACAGTGTGCTGGTAACACAGTGTGCTCCAAGGACACGGCTCTGTCTCGCACTGACCCAGGGCTTGCTGCTTTCCACTGAACACCAGTCCCACCCTAAAGTCATCCAACCACTGCAAAAAGCCAAAGATACACAGGTGACATTTAGAGTGGTAAAGACCTGCAAGGTCACAGACATAGACATTTGTGTCGATGGCTTTTTGCTGAAAAATACCTGAATAGATTTGGATAGAAGAGCCAATCATCTTCAAGAGGCGAATCCCATTAACAAAGGTGTTCATATAAGCACTTTGGTACCATTTTTCATGTCCATTTTCCCTGCAATCTACAGTCAGATTAAGGTTGTAAATCTTATAGTAGCTACAGGTAGCGTGCCTTCAGAACAAGAGGAAAACCAGGAGGTCCTCCTTGTTGAGAACTTCCCTGGAAACAAAAGAAAGAAGCTCAGATCTTGTGGAAACTTTCAAAACCAGCTAAATGAATGCTGCAAGATACATGGCTCAAAGGACATTTGTCATGTTGAGCATTTAAGTAGCACATTGATTTTCTTTGCAGTTTATTTAATATTCTGAATATGTCAGATCTGGATTTCATTTGCATTTGAAAGATACTTGATATGGTCAGAATAATATTGAGAGGAATTAATTCATCTCATCCCACATTTGGAAAGCTTTTTCATTACTTCAGATATGAAGTCTGTAACAGTGATAGCTTCCAATTAATTGCTCTCAATGGCATTTTCTTGTTCACATACCTTAGCATAGAGAAATTTCCTATAGCCTTTTTAAAATTACTTCTCTACCTAGCAAAGTTGGACAATGATGTCTAATATTACAATATGAGAAAATTACTCAGTCAAGACAATGCTAATGGATTTTTGAAGCTGATAATATTTGTTACATCTCTTCGGTTTGGGACAATGATTTCTGACATCTTTGATCCCTGAAAATTGTAGGGGAAATTGTTCCCACCTCTAGTGTGATCAGGTGGGGACCCACACGGGGAGGAGGCAGGAGAGGGACTGGGCAGGAGCCCAGAACCAAGTCAGTGCTGGGTACATTCCCAAAGCTTGATTCATCCCAGAGCCCAGCCGTAAACGGGGTAGGAAGAGGTTTTTCACCCAGAGGGTGATTGGGCCCTGGATCAGGCTCCCCAGGGAAGTGGTGACAGCACCAAACCTGACAGAGTTCAAGAAGTGCTTGGACAATGCTGTCAGACACATGGTGTGATTCTTGGGGTGTCCTGTGCAGAGCCAGGAGTTGGACTTGATGTTCCTGATGGGTCCCTTCCAACTCAGCACATTCTATGATTTTGTGATTCTTCCCAGGATAAGACAGTTCTGATGGCACTTCAGTCACACCCATTCCCAGAGGTAACACTGCAGAAAAACTTAGGGATTATTTTCAGATAGAAATAGTCATGGCATGTTCAATTGCTGACATTCAGGGCTGTTTCTGCACTTCCTAGGGACTACTTTCTCTCATATATAATTAGATACAAGATCCACACCCCTGTATTTTACGTTCCTGACATTTTTACATAGATGAAATCAGCTGAATGTGCTGTTGACAACTGGTTGTTATTTTCCTGTTAACTCTTTTCCTTAGTTGCAGAATGGTAATGAAACCAGAACGATTTTGTGAGTAATGCAAGAATAAAAGTTTTCACACTACCACTATACTGTAGCTCGTAGACAGTTGAGATATTCTCAAATGCAGGAATTTGTGTTTGTTAAGAAGGTTTTTGAAAGAACTTAAGGCTAAATCAGCTGCTTACTTCTTCCACTGAGATTCTCATCTAGTTTGATTCACCAAGCTCAGGGGACTTTTGCCTGCTCCAACCTTCAGCTGCCTTAGCTTAAATACAAAATGAACACATCCAAATGTTACAAAGTAAAGCTTAAGTTTCACAGTTAAGATCTCAATTGATATGTTTAGAAAATAGTAAGTTCATAGAACTAAAAGAACTTATTTATGAAATAAAATTACTTATGCTTTTTTATAAAAGCTTACCTCCTTAAAAGCTTTATTGAAAAGAAGCCTATTTTGAAGCTACTTTTTATTAAACTCAAATATGAGTGGTTATTTCTCATGTCAGGAGGCTTGAACTAGATGACCTTTACAGGTTCCTTCTAACCCAAACTACTCTACGATTCTATGGTTAGGCACTTACAATGCTTTGATGAAATTTCTTTTCATTCATTTCATAAAGTATATGAAAAACGTAAACTTTTATAAAATTATTTGTTCCACAACACAAGTGCAGAGCTTGGTGTTACTGTTTGCTTCATTTCCCATTCCAAACCCTCAGAATATTGCTATTTATAGCAAACTATGTTGCGTGATTCTTAAGAGCAATAAGAATTGAACTGCAGAGTGTTAGGTGTGTCCACACGTGCAGCTTCATGTGAAAAGTTCATCATGTAGACAAGTGGTGAAAGAAATGGGTGACTGTAGTTACACAAACTTGGTTAGTAGACAACAGAAGGTGTAAATGGAAAAGGACTTACCCCTAAAAGCTATGGTAGAGCCAAGAACTGAACTCACATTATTGGAATGCAACTGAAATACACTGAAATTTTACTCCTAAAAGAAAAGAGTTTGTATTTCATCTCTTGTGATCTGTAGTGAGCATGGAAAACAAGGCCATCTTAAGGGCTTTTATGTAAGTACAATTACACCATGGGAGGAAAACTGAGATGTTACTGCCTCTTGCAAATACATGGTACTGGATTTGAGAAACAAAATATTTATCAGTACTGAAAATAAATGATGGACAATTCTGGCTCAGCACCAGAATCAAGCATCTAGTATACTGACATAATTTTTACTTCTTCTAACTGAGTCTGCTGGAGTCTGATTTATTTCAGTCAACCCTTATTCCCTTGTAGAAGCTGTTGACATACTATATTATAGCAATCAGTCAGTATCTGATTAAATGAATGAAGCTCTTTCATTACCTTCAAAACCAGATTGAATTGCTGCAGCCATAATGGGAAGACAATATTTCACCTTTCTTCAAGGAACCCCCATCCTGCTTCCAAGCCCAGATACTTATGGTTCAGCACGTTTGATTGGAGAGGAGGATTTATGTTCCCCCTTTCCCAGCAGCAGTTAGGAGCAAAGGCAGAAGATTAGAGGATTAACTGTCTGTGGCACAGCTGTGGCATCGCTCTATCTCTGAACTGAACGTGCAGTTCAAATATTGACTGCTAGCGAAGGAAGGAAGGAAGGAAGGAAGGAAGGAAGGAAGGATTTTCAATATTGAGCAGTCTGAACCCAAGTGGTATTACTCCTTGTCTATATTAGCCATGCTACTTCACCAAAAATACAAGCCCTTAGGTAGGGCCTGTCAGGTATACTTTTGTCATTAGATTGCCAAGGACATCTGTGCTGAATTTTTAGCAGCTTCTGGCCTGTTATTATTAGGAGGCAGAAGAAGAAACAAGGTAGATTCCAAAACTGCTGTACGAACAGAATTAATTGATTGTGTCCTAGTGGTTTGCTGGTGCCAGTGGTTTTAATTCCAGTGCCCTCAACAGAGATCTGAGTCTCTTCTCTCTCTAATTGTAGCACACAGTAGCACTGTTTTGCTTCCTTTCTCATCTTTTCTCTTTCCCTGTCTCTAGCTTCATTATTGGGAAGAAATAATTTACCAGAGCTAATAAAGTAATTTTGCAGCACAAACACTGGTGAACCTAAAGGGAAAGGAATATTACTGGTCCCTTTGAAATAGTGCAAGCAGAGCTAATGGAGACTTACAACCATAGTAGCCACTCACTTTGCTACTTCACCAGAGAAAAATATGGTCCTGACTTTAATTTTGTTAATGGGAGATAAACTCTATTTCCACCAGCCTGACAAACCTTGTTTGAGTTTCTGTGTGTCATAACACTGACTTTTGTAAGTCCCTCGAAACTATGCACAGAGGTATTTTGAAAATATTATAAAGTCAGACTTCAGTTAGCTTAATGCTCTGCAGAGCTGTTCAGTGCTAAATCAAGCTGCTACAAGAGAGATGTGCCTTTTTTAGTTTGATTTTTGCACAGTTAGTCACAGCAGAGGTGTTGTGTTTCGGAGAAGCTGTTGGAAGGTCTCGTGCAGCATTGCCAGAGCTCTGCTTGGTCTGCAGTGAGTCAGTGTGGCAGCTCCAGCACCCCTGACTGACCATGTCCATTTCCAGGTAGAGGGTTTGGGCTCTATTCCAGGTAGAACCCTAGCCCAAATCCCGCAGGCTTGGTTGGGATTGTGTGGGAGAAGCCTGCTTCTGGTCTCATTTTACAAGAGATTGTTTCTGGAAACCTTCAGCTTTCTCCACCTGTACCTCTTGGCTGGGTATGATTGGCCAAGGGCTGCTCATACTCCCACTCCCAAGAGCAGCAGGTCCTAGGAAGGAGAGGGCTCCCTGCCATGGAGGAGATGTGGGCTGAGCATCTTTGCAGGCTCACTGACCTCCTTGCTCCTACTCCAGGAGACAGCAGCAACCAACACAGACACCTGTGCAGACTTCCCAGTGCAACTGAAGCCTCTAAACCCCTTAAATGTTCTGCAAATCCCACGGAGGGCTGAATAGCTCTCAGTGGCATAGCCAGAATCACTTCTCCAGTGTCCTTGACTTCTATTTCTCAAGGCAGTGGTGTCATCAGTGCAAAAATATACAGCACTTTTGAGCAGCAAGGGATATTTCCTCTAGGTACTAACTAGCTAAGGCTAGTAGTACCTATTTTCCTGTCTATAGCTGGAAGTCAGTGTGTCTAGAGGAAAGCATAGCGCTTAATCACTCACTTTCAATGAAAATTTAGAGTGTGAAACTCTTGCCAAATTGGATCAATTATGTTATTGGCTGAAATAAGTAATTAGGAAGCTTTCTTGGCATACAATTAGCTCTTTCTGTTTCCTTTTTCCAAGCATTCCGAACTTTTTAGGAGAAACAACAACCAAGATAAAATGATTCAAGAGAAAATGATCCAAAGATCATGGGGCAATTTTTATACTTTAATGATATCTCCACTGTAAGAAACATGGCAGGTTCCACATTTTAATTTTGAGGAATCAAAATGAATGCTTTTAAGAACTGCCTTTTTTGCTAAGTGAAAGTATGAGCAATGACTGACTGTAACAAGGGTAAAGCATCTTCCCAGTGTCAGAGATGGACTGAGGGTTAGAAGACGACCCTTAACTGCTTTCTCTGATGGTCTTTGTTCTGCAATAATCAGATTTAGAAAAACGTATCTAACGCAGCTGAAAGTAATTCCACTATATGCAAGATATGTCAGGGAACAGAAGTGATGTGATTTATGGACAGCCAAAGAAAGGAGTACTATTTCAGAAAAATTCAAGTGGCTCCTTCCTATCATCCTTCGGCAGCAGAAGATACAGTAACAAAGGTTTAGACTTGCAATTCTTCCTATTTTTTTACAATTTTAGGAGACACCATAGGTACATTACATTACACAACCTCCATTAAACTTCACAACCTTATAGATTCAGGCTGTGATGGGCCTAGACAGGGAGTGGGAAACAGAGGATGGAACTCACAAATGAGGATCCTTCACCTTTGGACAGATTTTGTTTCATTCTTCTAAGAAGTGAGCATATCCAGGAACTGCATCCCTCTCTTCCATGGGACAGGCCTGTGCACAAGCTGTTTGCTCTCTCCACGTGCAGCCTCCTACCCCATAACACTGCAGAGCCATGGTNGGCTTGGCTGAAGAGAGGCCAGGCTCTGCAGGAGGGAAGCACAGTGGGCAGCATCTCTGCCTAAGGCATCTAATGCCACCCATTCTCAGTCATTGCAACAGGTGATTCCCCAGGCCTGGTGCAATTTGGCAACCTGTTTCTTACTCTGTTCTGCACTTATTTGTAGATTAAACCCATCAAGACACAGTCACACCTATTTGAACAAAAAACAGATATGTGAGGATCTGGCCACTGTGAATCTAGAGAGGTCCTTGGTTTCACCAGCATCCACATTGCTTCCTACTGGCTCATTGAGGCAGAAGCCAGAGCAGGGGTTGCAGGTGATGAAAGTCAGGAGGACTTGAATTGGAACAAAACAAACCACTCATACAGCTCAAAAATGTATGAAACTTCATTAAAGATTACAGAAATGATTTGCTTTCAGTGTCTTAAATACACAATAGCTAACGCATGCAGTAAAATTCCCTATGGGAAACCTAAGTGATGTCAAGTATTATATGCAAAACAACCAATTTCTTGCACATTTAATCCATACAATAAAATTAATATTGCTTTAAGATTGGAGTTACATAGGAGATACTAATGCTTTATGTTAAATTATTTTCATTGTGTTTAAAAAATTATATGAAACAAATTTTCTGAAAGAATGAACAACTTCTCCATATACTGCAGACTTGTAATAGACTAAATAATTTGAATTATTTTACATTCAGAAAGTAGAAGAGGTTTGAAAAAAGAGTAGTCAGTTATGTTTTAACAGTGGCGCTCGTGTGCTGGTAATTGCTCATGGGAATGAATAGTCCTGCTGAGTTTGATAGGATTGGTTATGTGAACATGGTTACTAGTCAGTGTCTAAGTGGGAAGAACTCAGGTCCATCATGCTCTGACAAGGACACAGCAGTTCCTAACTGTCTCAAGGAAGAAACTAAAGCAAATCTCTTCCTTTGGACTGACATGGATCAAGACCATCCAGTCTCTATGCTACCACCTCAAGTGCAGTCACTAAAAAGGATGGCAGCATTGACTTTTGGACCACCTAATATAAATTATGTGTCCATTAGTCGAAAAAAAAGTAGGAAGTGTGTGCATAGTGATCTTTGGTACTCATTCTATGCTTTATCTATTAAATATTTATGACCATATCCCTTCACAAAAAATACTCATCAGCCTGGACTGCTTTCTTGAGAATGGAAGAAATGGTAACAAAACTTCTGGTTTTTGCAGGAATGATGTGAAAAGACAGAAAACCAGTTCTTCTCTACACAAATGTTTCTGAAACACAAAGGTATATGCTGCATAGCAGCTTTGGTTTATCTTCTTTTGCTAACTTTCAGTTTTTCCCCAATTTCAAACAGAGCAGAAAGGATATCCCTGTGACAAAGAAACTGTGCTCCAGAACAGATTAATTGAACTCAAGATCAGCTGAGCTGATCTTTATCAGCCAGTCTGATTTCATCTGGATGTAATCCTTCGGCTTTGCTTCAGTAGCATCGCACCTGAGCTGGAGGGAGCAGCTCAAAACACAAACCTTTTGCATTCCCCTGGCTCAGAGATGTTGTTGCTTCCTCTGGGAGGGATGGAGACCAATCCTGGTTCCCGCTTTCTGCTTACTGACAGTCACTCTGCTTCAAGGGGAGATTCACTTGTTATCCTCCTTATGTGGACACATTCTCATGTCAAATATGAGAGATTCACGAAACATTGAAGGTCTTGGTCAAGCAGCCCACCCATCTGAGCCCTCCATGGCACTGCTGTTGGTACTTTAGGGCAGGGTGACCACGGGTCTGCAGGACAGCCCAGGCAGACTCACAGGAATTATTACCCAGAAACTTAAACACCAAACTGCTTTTATCGGTGTGTGCATCTTGTGCATGAAAGCATTGAAACATGGATGGAGGGTGATGATCCAATAACAACCTGTGAGCTCTCAGTTTTCAAACCATTTACCAATTGTCAACTGTCTGATCAATTACCCAGTATTTGCAGGGACACAAACATTACAGGATGATGGAGTATGCTGGCTTGGGGTTTTGCCTGTCTTTGGGTTTGCCTTCTGCTGCACAGAGGTGGGGAAAATTAGCAGTGCATGGTCTTGCATGGGCAAGAATTGGTTTCTCATTGTCTGGAGAATTTAAATTGAGCAGTGGCTCTACTTAATGAGTCAGTCTGGCCTTCTTACTATTGAATAGCAATAACCCGTGCTAGAAATTAGAGCAAGAAAAATAAATAGGAAGAAAAATCCATTTTGTGAGCAATTGCATCTGTCAAGACACTCTGACTCTTTTTCAGTTTTAGTTATATCATTACACAAAAGATGTTTGCTCAGTCTCTCCCTCTCTTGGTTGGGCTGCCTTCTCTCATGGATTTCGATGTTCAAAGTGAGGACTGAACTGTAATCCGCAGACAGTCAGACGCATTGTTCAAGCTGGAGTTTCCAGAGAGGACAGAGGTAAGTTCAAATGCTACAGAAAGAGATGTTTCAGAAGAGATCCATACTGGGCACAGAGACCTCTGACGTACCCAGGGACAGAGTGTTAATGGGAGGTGCAGAGAGACAAATCTGTCAGCCAGAGCAGCAGGGGCACAGCTAAAGGCACCCAAACATAGCACTGTTTTATGTCTAGCCAAAATGATAGTTGTCCTTCCTACAGTCTTGATCTCCTCCTGGCAGCCTGTACATGAGTCTGCTAGAAGCTGAGGCTGGACAGTTGTATGTAAACAAGGTTTGATTTGTGACTGGTTGGTTTCTTTAATTCTAGAGAGAAATATTTAGTTGCGAAATGAGGAACATACAGGGCTGAGTATTCTGCCCAAATGCTCAGAATTTAAAAGGGCCTCTATACCAAGGTGTGCCCTCACAATTCTAACACCTACCCTCAGCCATCAGAACTGCAGCCACACCATACCACAGACATAACCCCTTCTTTATTAATCAAAATATTTCTCCCACCCAACTTTTCTACCAGATATAACCAAAATCTGCTTGTTCCCACAGTGGCTGACATTGCCTGCCTAGCATGCCCAGCCCAACTAGGAAGATAGAGGATCTTATACCATGCCTCCCAGGCTGCCCCAGGAATCTGTTCCAGGTGTTTCGAATGGGAGTGGAACTAGTTATTGCAGGACTTCCTACAGTGCTGAGACAGAGCTAATGTGTGCACAGAGCAAGCTACTGAGAGAAACCAGTGAGGTAACCCTAGTGCAGTTTGTGCTAGGCCAGGCTGGGATGGATTAACCTTCTTCACAGCAGCCCCTACGGTGCTGTGGATCGGATCTGTGCCCAAAGGAGTGTTGATGTCACACCCTGGCTATTGCTAAACAGTGCTTGCAAAGAGGATTTCTGACTCTGACCCCATGGCAATTGGGATGAGGGTGGGTAGGCAGCTGGGAGGCGACACAGCCAGGACAGTTAATCTCAGATGGAGAGGATGATGTTCCATACCATGTCAGGGGTATCGGATACCCTATAACATGAAGGGCAACAGTAAAACTGGGCGTTTTGTCTTTCCAGTGAAGTTACTGCTCAGAGAAGACCAGAGGCCTGTCTGCTTGTGGGAAGTGGCAAGTGATTGCCTTTGCATCACTTGACTGGTTTTTTTCTCTGCATCACTTGACTGGTTTTTTTCTCTCTCCCTCACTTTAAGTTGTCCTCATCTTGACCTATGAGTTTTTCTTGCCTTACTTTTCTGATTGTCCCTTATCCCACTAAAGAAGTGAGTGATCAGCTTAGTTTAACTACTGGCTGGGGTCAATGCACCTCATGTTATAGAACTCATTGCCTTTCTGGACCTGTGAGATTGCTTTAAGGGAGTTTCTGGAGGTTTTACTGTGTTTTCTTGTCGTAATTTCAGCAGTGAGTCTGCTACTTATGCTGCAAGTTAGATGAGAATGGTAAATAGGTTTAACCAAGTACTTTTATTGGTAAATACAAAAGCTTGACTAAAGCGTTGCCATTCATGATAGGTACTCCTAATGTTATTTTCTTTGAATGTCTTTGACTATCTTTACATTGTTTTAGAAAATTAAAGATGAGATGTGTACTAAAAAACAGCAGTGCAGATCTGTTGCAACATTAGGAAAACATAGTTGTGGAACTAGATTAAAACCTTTGGTTTAGGGCTTGAACAAAAAGTTGCGTTTTCCAAATTCTTGCCCTGAAAGAGAAAATTAAAATTCAACCTTCATAATTTTTTTCCATTGGTTACAAAACATTTAATGATGTTGTGCCTACTCTGCTTAAAAGACAATGTTTCAATTAAACACTTCACACACATAAGAAAATAAAAGATGACTGTTAGTGAACTTAGTACCATCTGGTCACAATTCAGTGCAGTATGTTCTAGGATGACCCTATCTTGAGCAGGGAGGTTGGACCAGATGACTCACTGTAGTTCCTTCCAACCCAAACCACCCTGTGATTCTGTGAAATTTTTCAAAGAGGCTGGAGGCTCCTGAACTTTCCTACACATGATAAGTTCTTGGGTTTATGTTTCTTTCTCAATATAGAAAATGTATTTCTGTGCCTGGGCTTGGCTTCTGTGAGTAGGTCTGAGTGGACAGGCAGGTGATGGGGCTCCTTCCCACCCAGCCTGCCCTGGTGTGAAGGTGGCTGAATTCCAGCCACGGCCCTGGGGCTTGGAGGGGCTGGGGAGCACCTCCTCCCTGTGCAGCAAGCAGTGCCCAGTCAGAAATTCAGCCCTGAGAAAGAGAGCTCAGCACCCCCAGGGTGCCCAAGGAACCTCAGCTGTGTGCTCCTCACTGAAGAGACTGAAGTTGGCTCATCCTGGGGCGGTGCAAAGCAGGAGTGATAGTGCAGCTTGTGCTGCCACATTCACCATGAGCTGGCCTGCACCACTGCCATCCCCGTCCTTCCGGGGTAGTTCAGGGTGTCATATCTCACCTCTCCCTCCTCATCCAAAGGCTTTGGTGGGATCTTTCCACCCACTTCCATTCTCACTACCAAGGGGCTGCATTTAGCCGTGCTTTTACCTGCACAGCAGATGTAGCTTTAAAACCGTCTGGGCCTGGGAACAAGTGGTGTAATACCAGCTCTGCTGTGTAACTCGGTATGGTGGTCCCTGCTGCCCAGGCCAGAAACCAGGGGACTGTGTGTCTGCCTCTGCCCTGCAGAAACATGGTAAGTGTAGTCATGGGGTAACAGAGAGGGCAGAGAGCTGCTCTGTATTTTCCCAGATTTCCCTGTGTCAGATGACACAGAACTCGTGATGTATTGGGCAAGATTTAGAGGGGAGAAGAGGGAAGGCAGTCGTTAGTCTTTAGGAAATCCCCAGGAAATCTGTGCTTGAGAGTCTCCATTATTTCCCATAAAGACACATCTCTGACACAAATTTGCTGTGATAAGCAAATAATAATAAAAAAAAACCAGTCTGCTTTTGCCCAAAGACAAGCCAATTTGTTTTTGTAGATAAACTTGTAATTATAGCACAGCTGGTGCAGAAATGATTTGGTTTAATTTCTCATTTGTTTATGACTGTGATTTAACTACTGCAATCCGTGTTATCAGCTCCTTTAAACTTTTAATTATTATAGGGCATCAAGAATACAATTTATTGCCTTTTGACAGAAAACTGCTTTCCACAAAGCAGTAATCCATCAGGTAAAATTGGTTTTCAGTATGAACACATTTGCCACATGCCTGGGTCTGCAACAGAGACATGACATCAGCAAAATCAATGACATAAGCTTTTCAAATTATAGAATCACAAGATTTTTTGTGATTAGGCTGAATGTGAAGCAGCTTTTCTTCTTCCTATACAGGCAAAACATACAGAAATCTGGAAAAGAGATATTAAGAACCCAAAGCAAAACAAGACAAGGCAAGAACCACCTCATTTTCACCCCCCAGGAGACAGAGGTTGATCCCTTCAACCTGAGACGATAGCTGTGGATAGCTTTGCTCAATGTCAAACTGTTGTGTGCACCTGTAGTTTATTAAAATTCAGAGGCAATCCTCATGTTTCTGTTTTAAGCATTTTTCATCCTTCTGCTGTGAATTTGAAGTAAATGTTGGAGTCAATAGGCAGAGAGCATTGCATAATCCCTCCAAAAATTTTGGTTAGTTTTGACTCATGCACAGAAACCTGTCTCCATAGCCAATGTGAACCTACAGAATGTTTTTCTCTATATAATTCTCCCTGTTTGTTGGCTGGAACAACTGTTTCACTTTTGCTGCTCTGTAACCATGACAGGTATTTTTAAGTTCAGATCTCCTAAAGTCCTCATCCAGCGTCCCTCTAAGATTGGTGTGGAAACAACTGCTGGGGGCCACAGCGAGGTGTAAAGCTGTATTTTAGGCTGAGGAAGAACATAAAACATGAGTTTTTCATTTCTGCATTGTTCCTGGCTCTGCAGAGAATCTGTGGATCTCCTGCCCAGCATGTTTCTCAGTGGATGTGAATTAGGGCCACTGATTTCTTTTGAAAGGCATATCTGACTTGCTGCAGATGAACAGATTGAGCTACACTTTAGAAACTATTATATCAACAGCTGTAGAAGGCAGATCTTCAAACATATAAAAATACCAATTCTTTGGAGGGAAGGAACCGTACATATCCATTAATAGTTGTAATGTAAGAAAAGAGTGACTAAACTTAAAATGTTATCATTTTATCAGTAAGCACCTTAAATGCATTAAAGTTTGACCAATCTTAAAATTTCAGTGATCCAACAATATGATGCCTTTCGTTTATCTTTATGGTCAACACCTGGGCACATATCACCAGAGCCCCTGTCCACGTCAGAGTCAGCCCTGATCACACACATACTTGGATGATTTGCAGCATCCTCTGTTAGAATTCTTTTGGTTTTTCCCTGGTTGTTTTTGTGTTTTCCCCCCACATTTTAAGAGAACAAGCACTGCTATAACAAGGTATGCCACCATTACTTAATGTAGGATGTATCATGGGATCATTGAACAGTTTAGGTTGGAAAAGACCTCTAAGATCATTATATCTAATTGTTACCCATTAAACCATGTCCCTAAGTGTCACATCTGCACATCTTTTAAAGCACTCCACGGATGACTCAACTCTTCTGAGCAGCCTGTTCCAGTGCTTGACACCCCTTTCACTGAAGACATTTTTCCTAATATCCAATTGAAACCAGGGATGACACAACTTGAGGTCATTTCCTCTGGTCCTACTGCTTGTTACCTGGGAGGCGTTCTGCTTAATTCTATGAAATAGAGAGACTTGAAGGATGGGATTTATGTCCTTTCTGAAGCATGTGAACACACACGTACAAAATTATTAGATGTTTCAGTCAAATATTTCTGAGATTAAAAATCTATACAGCATTAGATACCTAAAGCATCAACTGATGGATGTATCTATGACTCTTACTGAAATTAAACATGAATTAAGTCTACTGGAAGGCTACAGCCTACCTTTGGACAAGCATGTTATTTATTTTGAGTGCTGGAATTAATTTCACAAGGTTTCCTAAATGGTGCTGTTAAAACAAATACATTTTGCAGAAGAAAAGGGCTGGCAAAACAGGACTTGACTGAAGAAAAAAAGATACATTCATAAAGGATTCTTCTATTCATTTTTATAGTAATGAATTAATTAATTACAATCCCTACCATTAGTGTGCTCCTAAAGATCTGTTGCCTGTTTACGTAGCTGTACAATGTACTGAGTGCATTATAAAATTAATGCTGCTATGATTTCCTGAATGACTATCAAACCTCTTTGATATGAGGTATCTTACAGCTGACATACGGTCCCAATCCACTGTTAAAAACTAAAGGAATTCACACACACACATGAAAAGAAAAAGAAACAGAGAAAAAAAAATTTAAAAGTATGTATTTAATTTAGATTTCTTCTAAGTGCAGTTTTCTTTAAGGGCATAAATACTTAATTCTGAATTTTCCAAAGTGACAAATGATTTCAGACATCTTATTGTGGATACCTTTTATGTCAACACTGTTCTATGAACACACAGGAAATCCTGTTCAAAAGAGTAGTATTTTTTGGTGGTTGTTATAATGTGAAGTTTGGAGTGGAACAGGAATCTTCCATATTGCATCTTGCAATGGACATGAACAGTTATGATTTTTTCTCAGTGCTTCCTCTCATTGAAATCTAGTGGGAAATTCAAAGCTCTCAGCAGTTGATTTAGATGTCTCTCACTGCTTAAAATTTGTGAGTTACAGAGAAATTTGTTTAATTTCTTTTTGCTTCCTTGATGGTGATGGCAGCCATTCTGGGCATCAGAAACAAGAATGAAACCAAGAGATAATAACTGTAGATCTCATTTCTGCACGCTGGCTAGGCTCAGCTTGGAGGACATTTAAAAAGGGTTCCTGGAACTGTAACTTTTTTCTTCTAAGAAGTCTTCATTCTCTAGGACTTGGTTCTGCAAAGTATTGAGCCTTCTGAAACGACTGCTCATGAGTGGGGAGATAAAGGCCTGAAGATCACGTATTTCAGTGTGTTGTTGCTCTAGATGTACCTTGGGTGCCACTAAAGGCAGTGTCACCACAGCAACCTTGCCTCTCCCACTGGATGTGCTACAGAGCACAGCCGCCTACAGCTGATGGCAACTGCGTGTAGTGGAGGGAGCTTTCTTACCCTGCCTGCATCATTCCCACCTGCCGTGTCACATGTGGGATCCAGCTTCTAGAAGGAAGAGAAGGCTAGGTGGGGTTATCGCACCTTCTCAGAGATATGAAGGATTTCAAAAGAAAGCAAGAAATCCATTCTTCAATTTGCTTGAAGAGACTCCTTGTCTTTTTTACTAAAATCTGTAAGAAAAGATCTCAAGATTTTGTGTCCTATTGAAAAAAAATATCATTTAACAGCATTCTCCAAATGACGGCCTGGATGAGTTCATTACAAAACTCCACAGTGAGCCAAATCACATCTTCCTCAAAGCAATTGTCTCTGCATTTCCATCAGAAAAATGAAATTAGAGGAGGACTGTGCTGCCTTCCCCAGCAGTGGCAGAATAAATGGTCTCTCCTCAGATTATTTGTACAGGAAATTTCATTGCTAAAAACTTTAAAAGTTGATGTTAAAATGTTATGACAATGAAGACTACCAAGATCAATAGAAAAACTGATGTTCTGGAAAACCAGATCCAATTAGATAGAGATCTTGATGCACTGATCACGTCTGCTGTGCACAGCCAGTGCATCACAGCCCAGCAAATTCACTCAGTTCACTGTTCACAGACCTATCTGTCCCCAACTCCTGTCATGGAGACACCTGAAGGAAAATGTCAAAAGTGCCCAAAAGAGTCCCAGTCACCGAAGTCTCCTAATGGGTGTTAGCCCTGGACAAGGAAGCTGAGAAGAGTTCTTGTTGAGCCCTGCCTGGGGCCACCACCACAGCACTGTGCTGGCACCAGTGCTCCAGGAAGGCAAATTAATCAAATAACCATGCAAGCTAACAAGAAAGAACAATTTCCTTACAATTCTGGAGCATCATCCCCAGAGAAAGAAGAGAAATACCTGTAACCATGGATGCTTAAAGGAATAAAAGTTGATACAAATACACAAAATTATTCTCCAACTGTTATTAATCTGTCTAACCACTCTGTCTCCTGCTTTGTTGTATTCTGTTACACACAGTATTTCTACTTCTAGCAAAATGCATTTTGAAGAAGTAGAGGACAGTTAGTGTGACTTTTTTTTTGCCTAGAATATATGATCAGATTTTTTCTGTCATAAAGTGAGAACTGCAGCTTGAGACTTGGAATGAACAAGGCAGAAAAGTTAACTGAATCATAATTTCATAATTTGAAAAATATATTCCTGTAATAATCATGTTTAGTATAGAGGAAAGATAGAAAAAGCATTACAATAATATCTGGGGCTTATTTTAATATAAGTCCAGAGAAATAATCCAGCATAGGCTCAATTTTAAATTTGAGGCCTTTCCTGATACAACATATTATGTACTTTGCCAGATCAAATCTCATTATAGCAAGACATTAGAAAGAAAGAAACAATCATGCAACTTATATTCAAATGAAAATTTTGATATGTCCCTTAAAATTATTTGTAACATATAATTAAGAAAACGATTGGAATTTCCACAAGCACAGAGATTAGTATGGTCTGCTCGAGTAATAAAGGAATTCAAATGCATAATCAAATGCTGCAATGTCTGCATTTATTAAGTTAAGCAAAAAATTTATGTATAAAGGTGAAGCTGGAATATTAAGCAATATTAAGAAACAGAACCTAAATGTCATGTTGTACAATTGACTGAATTGAATAGCACATAAAATTGAAATTTCTCTCTCTGTCTTAGTGCTATATGATTTTTCTATAATTTAGTATACTTTTTATCCTTTGCAGTGTGACGTTTTCAGAAGAAAAATGGTAATGATTTGAACTGTAAGTCAGAATTAATTTTCCTTTAATTTTTTTCAAATTCTGCAATGCTACTAAAAAAATTCCTGTGCTTCCCCTTCCCCCTCCCCCCATTTCCTTCAGTATAGCATAACACAATTCCTTTTATCATATTATCTCCTGTTGGAACTAACAGAACACGATTCTGATGTGAGAGCAACCCTCAGAGACCCACCAGGCTGGGGATGGAAGCAAGCAGTTTCTACAGGGGAGAAGGGGTTCTTTAGTGAGCAGGCTTGCACAAGAGCTTTGTCTTTTAGTGACTTTGGTTTTGTATTTCGGGGGCGAAGAATAATCATAAATCTGTGAATGAAAGCTTAAGGTGCTCTGAGACTGGTTAAAAACCATCATGTTTTTCTAGCAGTAAAAATAGAAAATCCATCTGTTGATCTGTTCTTTTGTGTGACAGAACTCCTGATAAGGAAGCCCCAAATAATTATCCCTTCATATGACGTTACAAACACTGACATGGACAAGGTGAATATTTTCCTTCAGATGAGGGTGTTTGTAAGAAAATCACGAAGAAAAAATTAAGTATAAAATCAGTCAGTTCAAGTGAATGCCAAATATTTATAATGGAATTAGAAAGCAGAAAGTAAACACTCTCCATATACAGATAGCTCTTCTGAGTATAAGGACATTCAAATGAAGAAGCAGAACTGAAAAAGCATGATACTGTATCTTTTAACATAAATCAAAATGTTATGGAATGGACGATGATCTCCCTGTAGCTCTCCCAGGAAAATTATGGCGTCCATGCATGCTTCTGAAAACCGTTTAAGGAAATTATTTTCAGCATTGAGGCTGTATTAGTTTCAGCGTCCCCTCTTTAGGAAACATGCTAATAAATAACATAGAAATAAGAAAAAAAAAACATAGTAAAAACTACAAGACTGAAAATGGTCTCATTTTCAGTTTCTGTAGTGTGGCTAAGGAAAGCTTTTTCTCTGTATTTCAAAAGAGTTGACAAAGATGTAGAAGCTGACAGCTAGAAATAAAAGTGAGACTAAATGCAGTTTTTATCAGTGAGGGTAGCTGACCTTTCCAGTGACCTCCTAGGGAAGTAGCAGTCTCCTGGAAATTTCTTTAGTCAAAATGAGATTTTTTTTCTGAAAGTCATGCTGCAGTTTACATTAGGCTTTACTCAGAATGTCCTAAGGCTTTGTAATCTCAGAAACACTCTCCAGTAGTTAGCAGATTTCAGATGCAAAGTGCTTGTTACAGAACTAGAGGCAAAAGCTGAGGTACACTTGATGTTTTTACACTTATAGTGTTTGGGACTCTGGTTCCTTCAGCCCAGGATCTTGGAGAAGCTGTGGACTGGAATTAAGATCAAAAAATAGCCTTTGCTTTTTTATTATTAGATTATGACTTTTATTGGTATCCCTGATGTTCTGGTGGTCCAGGTGCTGCATCACACAGAGAGCTGCATGTGCCTCAGGGGCAGAGGAAGACTTCCCATATCTTAAACAACACGGCATCTGACGGCACATGTGTGGGATGCAGAAGATAGCCAGAACTCTGACCTCAGACATTGCTTGGGAGCACCTAGCACTGGGCAAAGACATTACAAGGGGCTATAACTACACTGGAGGGTCTGTGGAGTGTGTCAGGGTGGCTCAGGATTGACTGTTCTCTTCTCTGAGCCAGCTCCAGCCTTGTGGATGGAGTTTTCTGGCGCAGCAATGTCACGAGTCCACCTTCCTCTCAGCTTATCGGGATGGTGGCTTCAGCTCTGCCCTGGAAGCACAGTAATGTTGCCTCCACTGCTTACTGAGCCTACTGATGCTGGAAGAGTTGGGTCTTTGACTCGTCTTCCACAGCTGATGACCTTATTTGTTTAATTACTTCAATGAGAAAGTCGGTTATTTCATTAGTAGGCACAATCAAACCTTTAACCTAAGTCCTCTCTTCCCATGGATTTCTCCTTCTGCCATGGAAGAGTTGTATAAGCCCCTAAACTTTCAGCCAGAAGTGTTGTTTTGCACATGGGTGGATGGAATGATGGATTTCCCAGAAATAGCAAACCTCCTGTTCACTGACCAGCATAATGGCTTATGTGTCATTCCCCAGACAGCTCTGTGATGAGGTGACAGCCTGCCATCAGTGCAGCAAGAACTTTGGCTTCTCTTCAGTGATTATGTTGTCCTTACTACTAACTTCACATACAGCCCATGACTTATACTTAGTGGGACTTTTCCACTTGTTCTAATACTCCAGTCTGGCTGAGTATGTCCGAGGCTGACAGCTCTCCTACTGATGCCTTGGAGGCGCTACCTGAAAACAGAGGCTAGACAAAATTAAGAGAGTAAAAGCTGGTATTTACTGAAGGGCCTTCAATAGGGTACTCTGTGGGCTAGGGCTACACCCAAAATGGACCACGGGTCACAGGTTTTTCACATGTTTATAAGTTTGGTTCATTTGCATATCAGGATGAATTCTCCAATTACAATTCCAGGTAATTATGTCATTACCCCAAGTTTGTTCCCCCTTTTTAGAGGCTTAGCTTACCTATTTTGGGGCCTGCGACAAGAAGGTGTCCTTGAGCCTCAGGCCTAGAGAGGATTTGTTACATCTAACCAGAATGGGAGAACAGTAGCTAACAGGCTGTATGGAGTTTTAGAGTTACACGCTAAAGCAGTACAAGATCTGAAAAATATAAAAGCTAAATCCTAAGACATCACTACGGCTGGGAGGATGTAAGATAAACCTCTCAGCCAGTGATAGTATTCCAGCACCATCCTGCAACTCCATGCAGCCTTCACAGAGTGGAGAGAGATGTGTCTTTGAAGGAGTGATAGAGCAGCTCAGCTGAGCTCCAGGCAAAGAGCAGCTGTGTTTCCAGAAGTCCTAGTCATGCAGTGAGAATCCAGACTGCTCCTTGAGCATTGCTTACACAGGCCTGTGTGCCAAAACAGTGGTGTCAGTCGTTGAATGACTTCAAAGCGATGTCCCGTTTTCAGTTTCTGCTGTAGTACTTAACTGCAGATATCTGGAGACTCAGTGTCAGGCAACAAACCCTTCTGTTCCCCTAAAACTTCTGTACCAGGGAAACTGCTTGTCCCCAGTATGGTAGAAAAGTTGCTCAGTAGTTCAAATTTAATATACCAAAACCTATTTATCCTGTTCATAGCTGTAGAGCAGATTAATATTTTAAGCAACACAACTCACATTTAAATTTGGATCTGAAAATATATATAAGATAGCTTTGAATGGTGTTGAATAAATAAGGCAGATTTTTCTTAATTATTTTTAAATTATTTGCTTGTTCAGACATAAAATAAGTGGAACTTATTTTCACTTAGGTCATTGCATTTTTATAAAGTATGAAGTCAGTCACCATGAAAGTAAATGTTCCCGTGTTCTCACACTGCCATATTAATACATTTGTGAAGGTAACATCATTGCCAGAATGGGTTTCAAAATATTTCAAAAATATTTTTAACGCTAATAGACATCTTAGATAAGACTAACAACAAAATTGGCAGGTGAGTAAAGAATTGAACTTGAATAAAAACCATCAAAATCAATCTTTCCTTGGACTTCAATAGATGTAAATTATTCCTCAAACACTTTAACACTGATATGTCACTCAAGAAAATCCAGGGTAATGAACAGGGTCTGGGTGACCTCTGAAGCTACAGGTCTGTTTCTAAAAGCATGGGATAGCTATATATGGAGATGGTTTCTCCAAGCACATAGGGAGCCTTAAGCTTCTTTAAATGAAGTCCATAAGGAACGTTCGTAAGGAGCAGAGAGTAGTGGTTTCTTGGGATATTCCTGGTAGTGTTTCTCTTTCAGGAGATGCCATGTCTTCAGATATGAGGTGTTTCACACGAAAAAGGTTCATTTTGCAAAAGTTTTGCTGTAACCACAATGCCTGTTGAGTGTGGAGGGGCCTGGGCAGCCTTTGTGGCTGGTGCAGGAACACCCTGCAACACTGATCCCAGAGCCAGGGACCCTGTGCAGCTGGGAAGGTTGGGATAACAGGTTGGCATGGATAAGAGACAGATTTTATCAGATATTTCTACTCTGAGTCAATGCTTACTTCAAAAACCAGTAAGACTCTGGAAAAGCTATCTGCTCACTTGAATAGGTACTATTTTTACCACTGGTAGTTTGCATCAATCAGAGTACATACGGGCTGATAATTGTCATTTCATTATGGAAGATGGGCACATAGCATGTTTTTAGCATGCTTTAGCATGTTTTTATATCTGGAGTTACATGAAGTTGAGCAGGTGAAACAGCAAATAGTTTATGCCTTACTCCAAAAGTCAATTCCATACAAAATTTATTTTCTAAGTAGGAAATAAAAAGTTATATTTTCTGACCTTTTTTTTTCCTCCTGTATGGCTAAAATGTGAAAAACTGATCTATCATCATTTCTTAGGCACTTACTGAAAGAACCACTAATGGCTTCTGACAAAAGGTGTCCTATATACAGCCCTACACAGGAATGTCCACCCATGAGCTTTTCACTTGGCCATAATCCCACCATCCTTGGGAAATTCACACACACCAGCCTCCACCATCTGTGACCACAGCACCCCCATCGTGTCCCACACGGCTGCCTTTCTTCCCCGGCTGCTAGTGCTTTCCATGGAGGGATGGTCCTCACCTGGCAGAAACATCTTTTCTTCTCCCCAGCTCCTTCCTCCCTCTTCCCTCTTTCCCTGCAGCAGGACCTGGTTTCTCCAATAAATTTAGTCATTACCAGTGTTTGGTAACTCCCTTGCCTGCTGGGGTCTTGGACGTCTTCCACAAAGGTACAAATACCTTTAAGAGCATCCACCCACGAAGCTGTCAACACGTTCAGTACAAATGCACCTCACTTTCTCAGCTATGGACTGTGCTTTCCAGCCCTACAGTGTTCAGACTGTGTGACACTGCCTGTGACTCCAGCTTTCTAAACCATTTTCCCTGACAGACATTTTTCAAGAGCTTTTTTTGTGTCAGCATTCACCAGTGATGTGCTGTTGTAAATGTTACACTGTATTAAAAGCCTCCCAGTAGTTTTCTTTTTATTTCAGCATTTCTATCCTGTGCTGCTTTGATGAGATACTTGAAAGAAGATTGAAGAATTTCCGCTTAACCTCTGAACTTGGATTTTAATTGGTGTCAGGTCAGATTCTGAATTTAAGTTAATTGTGCATTTCCTTTCTTTCCTTCTTCTCTTAGGTCTTTTCCTGATCTTCATTCCCATGGAATAGTGTGATTTTTGCAAAAGATGTTCTATTGCTTTTCCCATCTATGCTCGGTACATCTCCAGAATTAGAACAAAAACACAAAGAAGAATGATAAGAAATCAGAAAAATCGACCCAGGCATCCCTCATTTCTTCTAATATGTCTCAAAATATTTCAAATGAGCTCAATCCATCTTGGAGAATTGGTCAGAATGTTGCATTTCTAAAATGTAGTGGTTATGAGATTGGGTTTTTTAAGAAAAGTTTTCTATTAATATTTCTCATCTTTCAGTAAAAAATAAAACCCCAAGTAGGGTTGTTTGGAAAAATTAGGTTGTGCTGTCCTCCCTGTCTTCACACAATTTTTGTTGTTGCCAACAGAGAGCAGGAGTGAAAAAGTGGGCTCATCCAAGGTCTGCACTGCCACTGCCACCACCACCTGCTCTCTGTCCCCAGACCTGCCCCTCCATTCCCCACACTGGTGCCAGGGAGCCAGAGGCAACAAGAGGTATCAAGAGTTGTTGGGGTTCTCCTGGGAGCCCTCCCCTGCCTGCCATGGAGTCCCACCAGGAGTTAGACTTTGATGATCCTTGTGGGTCCCTTCCAACTCAGGATATTCTGTGATCCTGCACACCTTTGCCTTGATAGAAGGGTAAAAGGAACTGATTTTAAAACCAACAAGTGGTTTGGGGGAAGAGAATAAAATTTGGACAAGCTGAATTGTTTCAGTAAGCAGCTTTGGAAAACAAGATTTTGATTAGTTTCCCCCATTCACCATTATTTTATTCTTCCTTGTCCATTTAGCCACTTACTTGCCAGCTTCTCCCTGCAAAAGCCAAGTCTTCTTCCAGCTGTGAGTTTGTACTCTTAAAATACTGCTTAAAATGCCACTTGAATTCTCTAATCAAAGAAAGAGGGGGACAGAGTGTCCGTTATCTGAGCATGAGAAGAGTCTGGATCCAAAATAAGTAATCCTGAAGCAAAAGTAAACACCAGCACCAGAGATACCAGAGGGTGAGTTGATCCATGGTTTTTAGAGGAGTCATTCACACGAGGAGGGTTAGCACAGCAGTTCATACCAAGCAGAAGCCTTTTGAACTTAGCTGGGTACTACTCACTGCAGTCAGCGGGTCCGTACACATTCTCCACTGATTGCAGTGGGGCTGCTGGTGGAATGGCCAAGCAGCAGGACTAGGACTAGGACTAGTGTGTCCCGCAGACTCTGCTGCTGCAGGAGTCCACAGCACTGTATGGGAATATCTACTGCACAGTATGGATAGATGAAATCTGTGCAGCTTGGGAGGAAGCACTGTTTTGCTCTCCTAAATCGTTTCGCTACTGAAACACTGGCAGTCGCTGTGAGTTTCAGCTGCATAAACAACATCTTTCTGAACCTCAAAGGCTAGGGGAAGAAGTCTGTTTCTGCTTGGCACTCAAATGGCAGTTAGAACAAAGCAGGCAATCTTTTGTAATTCTGTCAGTGACATTATCTTCTGCATAAAGTTACATTCAGATTAGCTGGCATGGAGGAACAGCATGGATGTGGATAAGGAAATCCATTCATCTTACGTTTTTCTCTGTTGTGCTGGTTTTGGCTAGGGTAGAGTTAACTTTCTTCATGGTGGCTGGAATGCGGCTGTGTTTTGGATTTGTGCTGGACACAAATGGACACAGTGGTGATAATGCAGGGATGTTTTTTGTTCTTGCTGAGCAGGGCTTGCACGGAGCCAAGGTTTTTTCTGCTTTTCATACTGACCCATAGGCAAAGGGACTGGGGCTGCATGGGAGGCTGGGAGGAGGCACAGCCAGGAGTGGTGACGCCCACTGACCAAAGGGATATTCCAGACTGTATGACATCATGCAATCTCTGTAAAGCTGGGGAGTAAAAGGAAGAAGTAGGACACTCGTGGAATGAGAGTGTTTGTCTTCCCAAGTAACTGCTATGTGTGATGGGGCCCTGCTCTCCTGGAGATGTCTGCACACTTGTTTGCCCATGGAAAGCAGTGAATTCCTTCTTATTCTTTGTTTGAATGTGTGGCTTTTGCTTTCCATATTAAACGGTTTTTATCTCAACTAAGAAGTTCCCCAGCTTTTACTCTTCCAATTCTCTCATGATCCTGCTGGTGGGGCTTAAACCATGACACTCCTCCTTCTTGCAATATCCCTAAAAGCTGTCCAGCTCAGGAAGACAGGGAGTTTAATTGTGGCCTTGTAAAAGAAAATTAAAGAGATGTCAGCGTGATGACTGTATCTGCCAAAACATGTAGGTACAATTAATGTTCGAGCTGTTTAAAGATGTGAAGTGTGTGTGGCTCGCTTCATTGCTGGAGCAAACCCAGGTCACTCAAACTGAATAAATATTTGTTTTGCTCTGTAGTAAGTATCTGGCTTTAAGGACTTTTTCTCCACTTGATCTGGGGTGGGGTTTTTTTTTGTAATCTGTCTTTTCAGCTGCACTGGGTCTAACAAAGCAGTGTCCCACTGCCCATGGGATACGACTCTCAAGAGTTGGATCCTCCAGTATGATCTTCACCAAGTTGCAACAGCTGATATTGATTCTACCAGCTTTAGCCCTTTCTGAGCTCTCTGTGAAGACCCAACTAAATGTCTTGTCCTGGGACTTAATGAGGTACTCAGCTCTTGATGAAGGCAGTAACCTCCAAACAAGAAATAAGCATTAATTTCTTTGTGGAGGAGACCCTGAGAGGGTAGGAGCAGATGACAGCCACAGGCAGTGATGCTGATGCTGATGTATCTGGCAGCAGACAGGCCAGGAGGTGGGATAACTTGAAGGATCATGGGTTTATTATATTTTACGCTTTGATTAGCATACAGGTGAAATGTGCTATTTCCTGCAATTTGGCTTCCTGTTGTCATCCTTTCTTGATATATTTTCTTTAGCATTGCCTTTATGTCTCTTCAGTGTCAGGAGTGCAACTTGGTCCCACAGCCAATGTGATCTCCAGTGACGTTGACAATCTGCTTCATTCCAGAAGGGTTTATGATCCTCTGCTGCCAATCCTGAAACAGCTCCCTTTGGGCTACAAGTTGGGGTGGCCCAGGTGACCTTCAGCATCCTTCCCAGCCCAAAGTATTCCATGAATCTATGAATAAGACATTTCGCTCCCAACCAAGCAGGTGAGAGGTGGATATGCACTTGAGTGGCTGAAAGGCCGTAGACTCAGGAAAGTGTGATGGATAATTTAATGAATCATTATGAGTGTGTGGGCTCTGCCTTCCAGTGGGTGAGATCTGTTTCACTCCAGCTTTGTCTCACATTATAAAGCAGGAAAGAAGTACTTTTCTGGAACTTTTTATTTATATTTCACAATAAAAGCTCTGACAGCTGGAATAAAGCCGTTCGTGGATTTATCATTTTCAAAAGTACAGACTCAAACTCACCGACAAGTAGAAACTGTGGTAAACGAAATAGAAGATTTGGACTTACAAGGAAAATAAGTGATAAATCACAATGAAGTGGGAAGATGGTGGGCAGGTGGCATGGCTTCGAGCATCAAGGCTGACAGCCATTTCCCCCTCTCTGCTTTCTGCCTCAGATGAGCACAGTTCAATTTGAGTAGGAGGAAAGGCTGTGATGACACCATCATGTTTTGAGAGAAAGAAGCAAGGGTGGTCTCCCACTAATCATAATTTTTCAGGATTCAGAGGACTAGACAATCCTCATGACAACTTGTTATACCAGGGCAAGTAATTTCTAAAGGCTGATAGAGCACTTGCCTGTGTTTCTGGAGCCAAAGGAGGGTTGAAGTGCCCATGAGATGTGGCTTCAAGCATGACATCGTCTGCTTGTGCTTTCAGAGCCTGGCTCTTTGTGTCCATCTGTCTTTCTTTCCCATAAATCACTGTGAGCTTCGGCTTGGCCACAGAGAGAAGATGGTCACAGAGGCCTTTCAGATACCAAAGAAAGTCTGAAGCAGGAAAAATGTTGTTACAGATCATATGTGCTGGAAATGCTAGGGAGGAAGGAACTGAATGACAGAGGAAGAAGGGGTATGTGCTGTGTGTGTGTTAAAGTACTTCTCCAATAAGAGAAAAGAAAGCAAAAGGTTAAGAACCAGGCACAAGGCTTGTGAGCTCTCTTCTCTCCTGTGTTATTGTTATGCTGTGTCAGACCACAATATTATGGATATTAGGGTGTTATACAATGGGCAAAATTAACTGGTGGCATAGGCAATGAAGATAAATGAGGGCAAGGAAAATGTCACCTGGAGATCAACTCCCTTGCTATTTCTGGTATTATACATCTTTCCAGATTCTCTTTTTAACTCTTCAATGCTGAAAATGTTTGATTTTTTTCACTTACTGAAAGTTAAACTTCCTACATAATTCTAACACATTAAAGAATTAAAACTTTATCAAAGATGTTCTAAGAGAAGCCTTTTCTCTATTTAATTTGTTGTTTCAACATTTATGCACATTAGTTTCAGCAGAATGCTGTGATGTAACAGTTAAATTGTAGCAAATAACTGCTCATAAAACTGCTCAAAAGATTGTCAGTCTTTCTCTCAGCCCCAACTCTTGCATGTCAGAAAATCCCTCTGTTCTTGCCTCATTTTCTGCTAGGAGTTTCCCCAGCCATCTCTTCTGGGAATGGTGCCAGCATAGCTGGAGGGCAGCTGGGATGGCACATGTCCTGGAGCACAGCAGAGGGTGGTGTGCTGGCTGATGGGCGATGCCCATCTAATATTTTTATCATTACACGCTTACGCTAAGCCACTGTAATAAATGCGTGGCAAGATTCCCACCAGCCTGTCTGCAGATGAACGATCTGATTACTGAAAAAAGTTCATTAGATCATTAGTCCCCCCAGCAGAAGGCTGTCTTGGTGAGTAGCTAAAGGGAGATTGCAAACCTCACAGCACTCAGGCAGGAGAAGCCTACGCTACTGTTCTGACATCGTGCATTGCAGGGTCTTGAATATTCCCAAACCCCACCCGGCATCACAGCCTCAAAAACCAGCTCATCTCATTCTTGCTTGGTGATTTAAGACAGAATTCAGAGGTGAATGTCTCAGCTCCAGGCAAGGCAATGCAGTGACTCTGCAAGGGGACCAGATTACCTCCACTGCGCTCATTATGTGACTGGGGATCCAGAACAAGGGAGGACATTATTTCATCAAATGGCTATCAGGGTTTTGCTTGTTCATAGTCTATTTCTGTGCTGAATGCTAAAGGCATTGGGTTTCTTGTTTGTATCATTATTAAGCTCTTGAAAAAGATGCAGTTTCTCCTAAGCCAGTGCAGGGTGCCTGAAAAAGTGAGATGGCTTTGAGGAATGAAAAGCCAAATGCAGTGGAGATGAATATTTATAACAGATTATTTCACTAATCATAACAGGGCCCTTACATGCACCAAGGCTAGGCTTGATTCATTAACTTCCATTGTTATTGATGAAAGACTTTAATTTTTTTCCTAATCTCAAACACACTTATTAATTCTTAAATCAAATATACATTACAACTGAAAATGCATGTTCTGAGACCAATTAAAGTACAGTGTGTATTTATTTCTCATTCTAACAAACAAATACAGCAAGACCTTTGTGAATATTTTTCCTTGTAGGAGTCTGTGTTTCACTGTTGTTCTACTGTAATGAATATTTTGACACCGCTTTTTGAGATGCTTGGGTATAATTACTTGCTTGTCTCTGGATAAATATGGTTTATTTTTAAAAAGATTTCTCCTTGGTGTTTTGGGGTTTTTTTTTGAAGAAGAAGATGAAGAAGCTGAGAACTGTAAAACAGCTATTTCTTCTGCATTTAGACTTTCCATCTTTCTCTTTGGAAAAACTGAGAAAAATGAAGGAGAAAAGGTTCATTTAAAAATCAAATTTGAAACCAATGAGCCCAATGGATATTCCTAAGCATTTTTTTCCTTATTTTTAAATGAAAACTTTACATTTTTAATGTTATTTTCGTAAAATTAACCATATTGATCCAGTCTTACAAATCAAGATGTCATCCAAGAAAAGGGGTATTGATAAAAAACTTTTTTCCCCAAGTCCTTTACTAAAATATGGACATCATAGATATTCAGAATATTGGCTACAAAATACTTTTTCTATCTTGTACAGCATTCTCAAACACAGAAATGCTATCCTATCATCAAAAAGATCCTAATTAATGGTTGTGTTACATCCAGGTTTGATTGCAAATTGCACTAGGGAGTACGTTTGATGATATTTCCGGATCAATTTCGATGACTCAAGAGGTCTGGATAGGATTTGAAAGAAACAGGTGGTCTTCTAAATGCTTCTTTTGTTCATCTCATTATTACTTAAAAATCACTTTATATGGAGTAGATTGAATTGGCCAAATGTCCAGATACATTTCATTGCTGTTGTTATGGGTATTGTAATTATTAACATTGTTAATAATAAAAATAATAATATGAGCAATATCAACAGTAATAGCGGCATCAATAAGGAAATTATACAAATATTATGGCTGTCTCCTCCTGATTATCTTTCTGCCAGAAAACTTGTCTTGTTTATAGAAAATAAAAAAACCCTGAGGTATCAAAGTTAGATAAAATAGTTATGGGAACAAGGTAAATTACTTATCACAGCAAAGTAAAGCAATGCTAAATTATATGGTAAATTTTTAATGAATGGAATTTTTAAATAAAGATTTTTTTCCTCCTAGACAATATTCTTTGGAACAGAACTTTAAACCAATGGACTAAAAATTTAGATTTACTTCCGGAAAAATACCTTTTGCTGAAAGCTAATAATTTTTTGCATAAACAGGTTGAGTTTTTTAAAAATTCTCTCCTAAATTCTCTCTAAAGTAGTTGAACATTCTAAAAAATTAAGTGTTTTGTTTAAATTAACAGGCCATTTTATACCTTCAGATTCTATGATTTTGTAGTGCAGGATATAAATCAAAGTTGGAATTAATTATTTTTATCATTTCCAAGGAAGGACTTAGTTTAGTCTTCACTACTGTTCATTCAGCCTTTCATTTCACTGGGGTACATTTCTTTTCTTAATTGCTTTTAGGAATGGAAATATTCCAAATCATGGCATCATTATGAAATTAATGATCAGATTTCCATCCAGCTCTACTTTGGGACTTGCAATACAACTTCTTATACCAGGAATCACACCAAACAATCTGTACAGAGAAAATCCAACAATGTACCTGTAGGCATTTTGTACAATCAAGGGGAAAGAGTTGCTGATTTGCAATTAAAGGGGCTTTTATATATGCTTAAAATTAGGCAACACCTTAAGTATAAAGTTTCATAAATGCTTATTTGATGACTTGTCTGTGAATTGTTCAGCTGCCGTTTATAATCAACATCAGACATTTAAGAAAGTAACTGACAAAGTGTTTTTTTTTTTATACCAGGTTTGCTCTTTTTGATATGTTCCCAAGAGAAACATCAAGGAACTTTCATAAAGACTAACATTTAACAACATCCATTGCAAAGGCTATGTTAATTAAAATTCTTTTTAGACAGAAACTATCTCCAAATGGTGCAAATTTTCAGGACAACTACCATCAGTGGAGCAAGTCCTGTTGGTCTCCGTTTAGCAAATATTCACTACTGAAGTGATTTGGTATCCTTGACAATTTCCAGTTACATAAACAAGTCCTACAGAAATATTAATCATGCTCAAGTTAACATAAAATATGTGTGTGCTTTTGAATTTCTTTAGTGATTAAAACATAGGTCCAGACTTAGAATCTTTAATCAATGGTAATTGAAAAACTGTGCTTTAACTTGTTAAATTATCAGAATTAACTAAGCCCACAGAGAGGAATCACATTACTTCTCTGAGTTTACTCATTCCAGGGAAAGTTCTGATGCTTGTAGCAATTCAGATGTAGAAGAGCAAAAAAGTATTTGCTGAATCTTTATAAGGCCTGTCTTGTAAATGACAGCAGTGCATCCACACAGGGTATTGCCTACACGCTGACAGCGTTTTGTAACTCAAAGCCATTGAAGGCAATGGTGTAGTTATTCAATTATTACAATTTCCGTAGAAAGAGGAGGAGTTTTGCTGTATATACAACATCCTATTTCTTTCTCAAGCGTTCCACATCTACCTGAGATCATAAAAATCAGGAACGGAGGCTATTGTTGTCTTGACAACTTAGGTGCTTTAGAATGCATTCTCTGAAGACATACAAGGTCTGTAAAAAGGACTGTAGTAACCTCTGCCTGCTGGCTATGAACCAGTCAAACTGACAGATCACCTGAAAACATGTTTGAAAATGTTCACTTTTTTTCCCAGTGGTGAGAAATAAAGCTTACATAAGTAAGATTTATACTTGAGATTGTATCTTGTATTCTTGATTGAATCTCGTACTGAGATTCACATACACAGCTAAAATTTGGGGGGAAATTGAGAAAACAAAAGCAAAACCAAAGAGAAGTAAGTCTGGTATGTGTTTCAAGCTACAAATTTGTTCAGAATGAAGAGGATAGCTGAAGTGCAGAGCAACATTAGAGTAGAGTAGGGTAGAGTAGGGTGGGAGTCAAGTAGAGGTAGAGCACACCTTTCTTTTCTTCAGGATTAGCTGCTGCAGGTGAAGTTCCACTATGGGACTAGTGTGAGAAGGATCTGTGTTCTGTGAATAAAAATTTCCAGTGGCTTTAACTGGCTCTTACAGGAGACAGTTCTTACAGGCAGTCAGAAGCACTGTAAAAAGGGGAAAGGACTGTTTCCACAATGAAAACCCTGTGGTCTTAGGATGCAACAATGAATTTTCCTCCACTTCAAAAAAAAACCCATGTACTAGAAATCTGCTGAGATAATGCAAAGACTTTTCACACTGCCCTAAAAAGGAGAAAACCAGTCAGGAAGACCTTACCAGTCTTAGTCTTGATGTTCTCATTACATATCATAAAATGAAATTTTAAAGGCTCTTTTTTAAATGAATCTCACTCTGAATCACCATCTGCAGAGCAATTGCATCTCCCAGATTTGATTCCAGGTGGGTGGACTGGAGTTCATTCAATTCATCAATTCCTGGGGAACTTTACTGGGAAGGAGTTCCTTCTCCATCAGAATGTGGATGGTAGGATCAGAATAAACGCAAAGTTTATCACTGTGTTTTATATTAATACTTGTAATTAATGAGCAAAATAAGCATGCACAAATGCCTCTGTAGATGTAATGCATAAGTGAATTATAGAACATAATTTATCTTCAGTTCACCTTTTTGCTCTCATCTGAAATACTGACTACCTGTAATTGTGATAAATGAAAGTGCTCTGAATACTACATTGTATAAGAACCAGTAGTGATCTATGCTAATTCTCTTCTGCCAGCTAAAGACCTAATTTTAAATGAAAAGTTCTCCCATGACTCTTTGAAGTAACTGCAATTACATCCATTTGGCCCAAGACTAAATTTAGCCCCTGAAATTCAATAAACTCTATTGGCACAAGAAACTAACTCCCAGAATCTTATGAGTCTGGAGGCATCAGTTTCTCAACTTAGATCAAAGTGTTTGAGTGAAATTCACTCCACAGGACTAATCCCATTTACCTCATTTATATTAAGATCTTCCTTTGTTTCGAGCAAAGTCAAACCTAATAGGTCAGATGGTGGACATTGTGTTGCAATTCTGATACCTGGACTGCAACAGGATTAAATATCCTGAGGCGCAGGAGGAAGGATGTCAATCAGTGACAGATTAGTCAGAGTCAGGGGACGGAGCATTTTCATGTCAGATAGCCAGTGAATTCCACAAAGTCATGTCCATCTTCTAGATCTTTTCAGAGACCATAGGAATGATAGTCTTAGTGCTTTTCAACGCAGGAGAAAAAATAGCTCCCAAGGATTTCCACCCATCCTTTCTGCCACAGCTGAGGGAGCAGATTCTCAGTCAGTATAGGCTCAGAATATCTACTAGCACTGAAGCTGGACCCATCACGGGAAGCTGAGAACTGTCTCCAGTGCTCATCTGTAATTCTGCTTTAGCTTTCTCTTTTGGCTTTATAACAGGGCTTACCTTTTTATTTCTTGGCCTCTGATCAAACACTAGCTAATTACCAAAGAAGCTCAGAATTTGCATGATTTGCAGATAGCATTTCACAGAGCAAAAAAGCTGCATTTTGAAAAGATAAGACAATAAAGATATTTCAACAAGAAGTCAAACAGCAGGATTCCAACAGGAAGTGCTAAAAGACCCCAGATTATCACACTGGAATGTGTCTTTCACCTCATGAGAAGTTGTAACTTCAGCTTGGAGGATATGATCAACTCTGGTTTCATTGAACACAGGAGACACCTGATCTCAGTTACCAGTCTTATCAAAAGGAACAAACACAGCTCTAGGTCAGTGCAGGAGTGTGAGACATGAAGCATTTCACACATGATTTTGTGTTCTTTTCCATCTTTTATCTCCCTTTTCTGAAGACATGTCATCAAGAGAAAGCATGTTGGAACTGCAAAAGTGAAATGCCAGCTTTGCCTTTCAAAACTGCTTCCAGGATCTCAGCAAAACTACTTCCAAGGACTAGTACACTCATATGAGGAACTGACCTTGTCTTCAGACGTCTGGTTTCTCGCTTGTAAAGAGAGAAACTAGAAAGAGAAAACTAGATTTCTACCTACTTTTTTCCCTTCTTGACCTCTAATTTCAGGGGTTGATAATTTTTTTTTTTTTTTTTAAATAAAAGCAGTAAGCCCAAGTATGTGGCTCTCACAGACTGCAGGACCAGAAGGTTTTCAGGTTCCCACCAGCCGCCCCTGGACACCCGGTTTTTCTGAGAGGGTGTTCTGTTAACAGCAGCCCAAGGGGCACTAGCAGTTCTCCTTTCCATCTCCCACTTTTTGACAAATATGTCAGGTCTAGATTTTGTTAAGGCATTTAAAGCCGTGCAGGCTTTGTGTTGCAGCCTGTTGAAACATTTCCACTGACTTCTCCAGTCACAAGAACTCCACCAGTACCCTCTGTTCTGAACTGCAATGGCCGGCTTCAGTGTGGCCTTGTATCCTTTTATTCCCAGTTAAGTGTTTGCATACCAGACTGATATCTTCACTTCTAGCTTTGCCCCCTCCACTTGCACCTTAACCTTGTCTGGCTGACCTGCGGAGTGGCCAGCTTTCCCAGAGGCCAGGCACAACACTGCGAATCAGCTCCCAAGTCAGGAATGCACCTCATCTCGAGTCAGTTCGGAGGACTAGAGCAACACCACACACTGCATTTCTTTAGGAAAGGACCTGGTATCTGGGAATAAGGAAGCCTGTGAGACTTTCCCATGTGAACTGTCTTAGAGGCCCTGTCGCGGTGGAGGTGGTGTGCGGAGGAAGCTCCTCCGGTGACCCGGCTCCCTGTCACCGGCGACACCAGTTAGGGTACGGCTAGGTCTGCTGGCAGACTTCGCCGATCCCCGTGAGTCCTTTGTCTCCTTGTTGAGCACACTCCAAAACACTATAATCCCGATGTTAAACGACTTGGGCGAAAGAGAGAGGAGGACTCTGTGCAGGGGTTCCAACCGAGTTTATTAGAGGCCCTGGCTGGACCTCCTCACCTCGGGGAGACTGCCTGAGCAGAGCCCCGATCAACGCACGAACCGGGACCTCTATTGGGGGGCGGAGAAAGGGGTAGGAGGCGAGGAAGGTCCAATGGGAACAACTCAGGGTGTGGTTTCAGGGGAAAGGGCACTCCCGGGGACCAATTGCCAGGAGGGAGGAGGGACTTCCTGGAGACCTAGCCTATCACTCGACGCCCAGCCTGGAACTTTCTAGAGGCCAGGCTGGGCCCCGGGCTGACAGACAAGTCTCCTGGGGAGGGGAGAGGGTGGAGGGACACGCCTCAGGGGAGGTACAGGAGCGGGACATACCATTGTGGGGAAGTACAAAGGGGTACATGGGGTAAACTAAATGGGGTACATAATATGAATTGAACATAAAATACAAAACATAAACACAAAGCACCGCTACAAGGCCCCATGTGAACTTGCATGTCCCAGCAACTAGTGGGACTGATTTACACAATGTCAGCGCTACACCAAGGGCACCACTAATGCTACATAGTTCAGATTTCAGGCTGCTTTCAGATGCTTGAACCCTTTTCTGACTGCATTTGAGGATGTTTCGATTGGGCACAAATCAAGGCAAGCCACCAAAGGCATGACTCTGTAAACAACACCGTAGAGTTTTCTTGATCAGAGGTCTTCCCTTGGTAGGTCTGAGCTTCAACATTCACTGCCCTCCTCAGCTGTGGAGCAAATCAGGGCATCTGCTGAGGGGCAATTCCTCTGGAAAGGACAGTTATAATTTAGAGCAGCTAGTTTCATAAGCAATTACTCTGCTTGAAAGAAAACCATAGTAAAACACAATTTATGTATGTTGTAATACAGATAAGAATTTCTCAAACACACATGATTTCTAACACTATATGCTGGCTAATTACTCTTACAGAAACGTAAGATTGCTTCTCAGGCTCCAGAGAGCAGTTTAATTAAATGTGCTAAAATATAAAGAAAATATTTGTTGCAAAAAGGACAAAAGTTATTATCAAGGCATTAGTGCCACTGTTTATCATCAAGGCTGATTAAGAGGCGTTTTGTGGCATGCTTCTTCACTGGCAAGAGTGTCTCCGTGTTTCAACTCAGAGGAGACACGAAAGTGCTATTCCTGAACATAATCAGGAATCGATTCTCCCTGACACCACCAAGCAATTACAGCACCATTAAGTTCCATTAAGGTGCAGACACTGCCAAATATAGACTCAGCAATTAAAATATTAAATGAAAGTGTGCGATCCCCATACTTTCCTATCTTTTGCGTGTCAAAAGACTTGTCAGACCAAATCAGAACTGAGAATTTTGACTGAAACTTGTACGAATCAGAAGTTCACAAAGTTTACCTACATTGTAGCAAAGATATAAGACCTGAATTAATGAAAAAGTCACAGTGACCTGCATTGTCCTTCACGTGAAAAGATTTCTGGAAATCATCTATTAATTTATTTTAACATGATCCACAGTTGTTGTTTTTAGGTTACACAGCTTGTAAAAGATGTACCATTTAACTTCATTTTCACTTTTGCATGTTGAAACTGTTCAAAGATTGGTTTTCCCTGAGGGAGAAAAAGCCCCCAAGTAATCAGTGATCAGTGTAATATAATTCAGTCTGGGAAACACAATAACTAGCAGGAAAAGCGCCTGAAAGCAATTTAGGAAACATCTGAAATCTTGGGGGGCACTGCATGGTCACATTCTGAAGTTAATGGATAGATCCTTCAACCCTAACAAATTATATCTGGAACTTACTTCTGTCTGATGGCGTCTTTTGCTAGACAGCGCTGTTTCTGCTCCACAGAGAGTGCGTTCAGAAACACAGCACATCATGGCACAAATGGTGCCACGTGACCTCTTCCATCCTAGCACAGCCGGTGCTGTACGCCTGCTCCCACCCCTGCCACGCTGTTACCATGCACCAGCCAGCTGGTTCCCAGTGCACTGAAATACTCTCTAATGAGGAGGTGCCCCCCGGGGAGGATGGGCCCTGGGATGGGTGCCTACCCTGGGACTTACGGGTTTTCCCTGCTCCCTAGTCACATGTACCCAAATCCTGTCCCCTTTTGGCCATTTCAAATGTACCCCGAAGGAGAATCCTGTACTTAGGTGGGTGTTCACATGATTCTGTAGAGTTTTTGTGGTAGTCTGTGCCCGGTTGCAGCCATGTGCGGCTGGAAGAATAAACATCTGAAAACATCTATGAAAATACCGTCTCCTTGATTCTTCCGCGGACAAATCTCTCTCCAGGGGGTGTTGCAGAAAACTCCACTGCAACACTCTAAGAAGCTGTTCTGAACAGAAAAAAAAAAACAGCTTTATTATCTTTAGACCACGAATGAAAGCAGTACGTGATGTATGATTACCTTCTCCCAGAGCTCCATCTGATTTTCATATTGAAAATAGAGCACTTCAGTGAGTTGTTCTCCCATGTACAAGGGGAGTAGTTTTCAATTCAAGCTGCCCATGTCAGTGCCCTCCATACCCTGAGGCAGGAAAAGACCTTGCCCTTGACCACCCTTGAGGGCTACCTGGGTCTCAGTTGAGAAGGGGGCTTCACCAGAGAGAGTCCTTGCACCACCCCATCATGGGCAACATCAAGCACTGTTTTTCTCAAAGCTACCTACCACTGTGGGGTCCTCGGCCTTTTCCCAGATGGGGTGGAGGTCAGCTCCCCATGGGTTATCCATACTTTAGATTGGCATTGCAGGCTGAAAAAAACCGTAAGTTTTCTTTTGTGCTCTCTGTGCTTTCCCTGCTTTAATTTTTTAAAACTTGTTTCTTGTAATTGTTTTGTTCTGTTTCTGCTGCAGCAAATACATATTTCTGGACTGCAGCTCTGGGAGAGATTCAACCCAGCAGGTTGGTATTAGCTAATATCACTGGATACATCTCAAAGGAGGAGAAGTAGAGCTACTGCTACCAGGGGTAGAGCCTGAATCTTTCTGTTCACTTTAATTTGACATCAGGAGAAGCCAAACTACCTCCTACAGCCTGCACCCAGCAACCATATATCCTTGGTTTATATACACATTTCTATGTGTTCCAGCACTACCAGAACCCAGGGGCAAGGGGAAGGGAAGAATCTGTGCTTACTTGAGAAAAGGATCTAGAACCTCTCCTCTCTTGAGCATCTGGAAAGGTTTGCTCTGTACCCAAGGGGTTCTGCTATCTTGAAACTTATCCTGATGCTTGCTGAAGAGTGTCCAAATGCTTGAGCTCTCACAAGTCACAGTTTATAAGGATTAAGACACAACTGCTTTTTCCCATGCTGCCACTGTCAGGGGATGGCACAGGCAGCAGCAGGTTAATGGTGTCAGCAATAGGCACTGAGTGCACCTGGGATGAAGCAAAAGATCCACTGGTGGTGTGGCAACAGAGAATAGTAAGGATGGTTTGATTTTAATAGGCAAATGCAGACTGGCTAATGGCCCCTTCCTAATGAAAGTGCTCTGCTTTTGAGCCAAATCACTAATCTCAGTCCATTACTCTTATCAGTCTGTAGATGCTGGAAACAATAGAGTTCTTCTTACTTTGTATTAAGAATGACAACAGTGCCATGGAAATGACCTGGTAAATGTTCTGTTCAGCCAATAATTTTATTTCAAGCACTGAAAAAGAAAAATGGCACCAGAAAATTCTCAGATACTTTCTGTGTAATACTTTCTCTGAAATATATTCTGTGACACACTAAAAAATGCATATAACTTGCATTAATGAAATTAAACTTAGACAAGATAAACATTTAAATTATCCTTGAATTACAATTTTCTTCAAGAGCACTACTCTCTAAATGCCAAGGATCATTCAAGCTTAGATCCAGTATAGCATTAAAAGAGCCTTTCCTACCTTAGCTGTGCTGCCTTTTTTCTTCACTGTACTTCAATACTGAAAGATTTAAAATAGACTGAAACAACCACAAACCCCACGCTGAGGACAGTCTTTTGTAACTCTCTCATTTCTCCCTCATCTCTCGTAATGCTGACAGGCATGCTCCCATGACTCCTTGTTGTGCAATTGCCGTATTACATGATCCTGAATTTACCAAACATATTCCCCTGCTAAACAAATAGGCAGGATTTGCGTATGTTACACTGGAAATAAAAAGGGTCTAACTAAAAATTTATTAATATATTTGAATGCAAGGTGTATAATGAGAAAAAATAGAATAAAATAAAAAGCATACAAGGATGAAATGTTATGGTTTAAAACTCACAGAAATAAGATTAAATGCACGGGGTATAAAAATATTAATAATCCTTTGACTATATCTAATTTCAAATTAGGGATGCTAAATCTTAATTTCAAGCTTTGAATCAGTGCAACATTTAAATATTCATATTTAAATATTGAAAACATTTCTTAGTCCATTCTTTACATGGATATAATGTGAGAATATGGATTTCACCATGAATTTAATGGCTTTATTAAGCTGTCAACAGAGTACCTTAATTGCAGAGAATATTTATTTCCATACTCAGTAGTGAAGATCAATCTGCCCAGCAAGCAATTTATGCAAATTGACTTTAATGAGAACTCTTCTCTGCTTTAATAAAAACATAGAATCAGATTCTTTATATCCTATAGTGTTGACTGTTTGACTTCTTGTAGTTCTTCAGTAGTTTTAATCAAAATTAAAATTAAAATATCTATTTAGGACACCCACTTTCCTGTTTGAAAATTTGATTTGTCTCTGAGTGTGATGCAAATAATTTTGGGAGAGGGAAATGAATAGAGTGTTTATATTCAACAACAGATTGTGTGCATCTGGCTGTCCACCACTGATAATTGAAATTCAGAAGAAATCAAGTTCTCAGACTCCCATTCTAATCATATCCTCTCATTGAATTATGAGATGATTACATATTTCACTTGAAGGAAGAGTAGTAAATATGGGAGTTTGGGATCAGAGACTAGGAAAAAGTATAATAAAAACTGTAGGAGATATCAGTAATAGTTTTATCATACGATGAGGTTCTTTTCTCTTCATCTGTTGTGCTCTAAAGACATTTAAAAATTGTAGTTTTTAAGAGGTGGGATGTAGAAAAACACTCATGTAATTTTACAAATACTCTGAAATTTTATGTTTAGCTGATATCACAGGCCTATTAAATATTATCTTTAATATGGGTATAATTTTTCTGCTGGTGTATGGTTCAAAGCATGAGGAGAGGATCATAAAATCATTTAGGTTGGAAAAGACCCTTAAGATCATCAAGTTCAACCATAAACCTAACACTGTTACAGACCAAGAAAACCTCTATCCTAGAGACCAGCAGATGGTGGGCAGAGAATCTACAAGGGCAGAACCCTGTGTCCCATTGTTGCCTGGAATAAAAACACAAAACTTCCCGAATGGTATTAGAGTGATAATATAAAAAGTAACACTTTAATGAAAACTTTCAGGTGCACAATGTAGCTCTGTGCACACATGATACAGGATTTCTACAATTTTTAGTAGGTAAATGAATTACTATATCTAGCAGGTACATCCAGTAAGACATCCATTGCCCCAGTAACCCACCCTTGTGTCAGCCCCTTGGAGTTGGTCCAGCCCCTTGGAGTTGCCCTATTTCTTACGTCTCTTAAGTTCTCATGGAAAACAAGATGTCATTGTCAAAACTCTTGAAAATGAGACTCAACAGAACTTCAAGAATGTGTTAGGAAGGGTTAGATTATTGTCCTAAAATGTGAGAGAAAGGGCAGGAAAAGTGCTATTAAACAAAAAAAAGCTGTATAACTATGTACTAACAGTCTACAGAACTATGAGTATATGAAATACATATATAAAAGCAAAAATCTTAAGGCATCACGATGACCGACAATAACTGAAAGTAGGACCTGCATAAATCATAAAGACATAGTATGAGTTCAGTAAAACAAAAAGTCATGTAGGCCCTTTCTCATTTTAATATTCTTTGTTGCCTCTTAGAGCCTTTGGAGCATACTCCTTATATTACATGTCTTAGAGGATTTTTTATTGCCCATGGCTCCTAAATAAAAGTCTTTTATAAGCATAAGACTTGTCTGCATGTTCTAGCACATGAGCCGTTTTTGACACTGCATTGCTAAGAAAGAACGTCCTTACTTGAAAATGGTATTTCAGGAGGGGCCAAGGATATAGCTAATCCTATGGCTGTAATCACAAACCAGAGGAAATATTGTTGTTTCAATGTGATACATCATTGCAAATGGCTTAAAATATATTATTTCCCATTATTACCCAGCAGCAGGTGAATGCAGCAGTCAACAGTTTAAAATGTATCCCCCAAGCATCCCCAGCCTACCAGGCAGGTGTGGGATTTCTCTCTGCTACAGGATAAGTGGTTGATGTAATCTGTCACACAAGCTCTCTTTATAGTCTAGGCAGAAATGGGCATGTTGAGAGCCAACTCCTCCCACCGAGACAATTATCTTAGATTAGACACTGTGCTTATAGACTGTTAAAGTTAAGGGAAATTTTCCCACCTCTTAAAAATGGCCTGATTTTTGAAACTCCTCTCAAGAGCAGAGGTTGTAATTTACTTCAGCATCTCAACACGGGTATAGGTTTCCAGCTTTTGACCTCAATATTTAGAAATGTTGGCAAAGCCAAAATTGAATAAAACACTTCGTGTCACAGGCATGAAACTTCAAGTTTTTAAACCAAGAGTGTGATGGGGTTCCTCTGGTTTGATGATGTGAATTGACAGTACTACTGGAGAAGATTAGGCAGGGGGCTGACTGTATCAAAAAGCCACACTGGTGGTCCTTTGCTGAGGCCTCTTGCAGGCAGTTTGAAGGCTATTCAAAACCAGAACAAGTTATTATCAGCTATAGCTACAGTGGTCGGTGTAGGATGTTGCATATTTACCGCAAAAGCAGCTTCTTCAAAACAACACCATGCTGGATAGACACAGGGAGTCGTGACTTGGGCGTGCTCCACCATGTGGGATAAAGTCCCGTGGTGAGAAGCACGCAGCCATCTTAAAATCATATGGGTCCTTGCAAAACAAAGTAGAATACC
>VYZQ01037829.1:64234-101253 GCA_013400655.1 Mystacornis crossleyi
ACTTTTTATAACTCTTGGTTTGCTCAGCTACTAGTGATTATTTTGCCTGTTTTTTACCCCTTTTGATTGGTAGGAAAAAAAAAAAAAAAAGAAGAAAAAGTGATAATGTTCTCATATGAATCATCCTTCCCACTAAACTGTCTCCTTGAGTGGCAGTCAACTTTGTTAGTCATCTATCGTTTCAAAATTGTGGGTGGCAATTATCCAGCATTTCCTCTAGGTGTCAAGTCACACGGATAATCCCCTGGGGTGTGTCATTACACCCACTGGAACTGCTGAGGTTTTGATGTCCCCATCCTTCCAAAGCAGAGGGTATGTGTTTTCCTTCCAGGCTGCACTGAAAAGTTTTGCTATTTTTCTGCAGATTTTACTGACAGGGGCCTGCTACTTTCACAGTCTGTTACAGGCTCTGTCAAGTAAGTCTGAGCTGGTAACTTCATCAGTGGCTTTCTTCTTCAAAGTTGAGGGGAAAACATGCATCTTGAATGGAAAGTGAGTTGCTCAGCCATACATGTATAAACAGAAGTCAAATAACAGAAAACTAAGGTGTCAAATGCAATTCACATTCATCGTTTTAGTTCATGAAAATGGCTACTTTGATTTTAGCCTCAGCAATCTCTCAAGCACAGCTAGCTCAGCCTCTCTGTCTCTGCAGAGAGAAATGTGGGATTGGAAGGGTCTTAGGTGGGAGCAGTGTGGATTTGGGAAGGGGACTTCAGGGGGAAATGCAGCCCAGGTGGGTTGCCAGGGATAAAGCAACATGGCAGCAGGCATTTCTGGGGAACAGAGAGGTGTCTCTGTAGGGGTCAAGGTCAGGGCCCCCTTTTGGGGCCCTGCACAACTCTGTGGGCTGTATTTTGGTCTGTTTTAGTATACATGGGACTTGGTGAGCCTAGCCACACACTTAGGGACAAAAATCAGGCACAATAGATACTGCTGTCTGAGGTGGTCTGATTTCACGTAATTTCATCTCCTTGCTGTTGGAGACCCCAGTGCTCCTGGGTTTGGAGGTGCTTTGCACCCACTTCTTCCTAGACTAGGCCCTCCAAACTGCGAGGGGCTATCATCAGCTCTAACCAACTGTTGCCTTCCTGGATTATTTACCTGATCAAATCTCACTGGGATAGTTAGGTAGGCCATACTGTTTAAAATCATCATGTTTCCACCCCTGTAAAGACATCTCAAAATGAGCCTTAGTATGTGTATATAATTGCCACAAAAACCCAAAAATCAAGTATCTGAGCAAAGTGTTCAGATTGCTATAAGCCCTTCAGGTCCCATAGGAGTCTTCCTCCCACCGTGGTTGGTAGGGTTGGAATCACTTTTTCATTATATTAATGGAAATCTGCAGCAAACTCATCAGTTCTAATTTCTCTGACTGGCGTATCAGAGCAGCAGGTACATATCTGTGGGATTAGTTCTGGCATTTTCTGTCTGTAGAAATAAGGAATTTCAATAGCTCGTTATTCTTTGATAGTACTGTGCGCATTAAATTCTGTAATGATACTATACAGTGGTTGGCTATTTTTCCTGTTGTCTACATCAGGATAATTTTTATTCTGATTCAGTCGATCTGGGTTTTAGGAGATGCATTCGAATAGACCCAAGGTGATTGCCATGCAGTATTATGTCAGGCTGACTACTTGAGAAGCAGTACCAAATCACTGGTACACGCTGCATGAGAGCCTGGATGAATGTCAGCTGAAGGTACCTGGATGCATCTGCTAGACAAAGCTTAATATGGTTTAGATGCCAAAAATTCTGTGGTAACAATGACATGTAACTATATGATCATTATTTTTATTTTTATCCTCATTTCCTCGTATTTTCATCCTTATTTCCTCTTATTTGCAAATAAATTCTTTCTAATACAACTCAGTATAGTACTTGTCACTACAGTGAAGTTCCCATTCATTGAGAGGCCTCAAGACTGGAGGTTCTTTTCAGAATAAATCCATTAAATAAGGAAAGCAAAAGAAGGAGCAAAAAATGCCTAATATTTTGATGAGTCATCCTCTTTCTGATTTTGATTAAATTTTGGTCATGTGAACTGAAAATTATAATTCAACAACTACTATTATTTAAAGAGGTTATTTTTATTGGAAAAATAGCAGGAGGAATCAAAAGGAAAAATGGAACACAAAAACCATCAAACTCAAAAGAGGACTGGTGTAATGAAGAACAGGGAGTTGAAACGAACAAGACAGAGGAAACAGAAGACAAAACCATAATATATCACAAGAAAGAGTGTGTTGACATTCATATTGACTTCAGAGGGCTAAGAAAGAATCTCAGCTCAGCAATCACTGGGTTACTCACTCTCTTGATACTGTTAAGCATGCTCTGATTCCCAGAGCTGGGTGGTTTCACCCACCGTGCTCAGTTAACTTGTGGGACTCCCAGCCACAGGAGGTTCTGGATACTAAATGTTGGCTGGTACTGAAGCGGCAACCAGAGAAGTTAGTTGAAGAGAAATCTGGGGACTTCTCTTAAATACAAAACAGAAGTTACTGAGCAGCCAGCTGTTGGAAATTGGTATTCTGGGAAAGCAGATATACTTCAGTATACAGTAGAAGTACTGCAAAACTGTTATGCTATTGTACTGCTCTCTGCACATCCTTTTTGGCTGATGTTCAACTCTGGATTAACTAAACCTTCACTCTATTATCACAGCTGCTCTTTATGTTCATATTTCATAGCATCATGGTATAAGAGAATCATAAAATATGCTGAGTTGGAAGGGACCCACAAGGAGGGTGAAGTCCAATTCCTGGCCCTGGACAGGTCCAAGAGTCACACCAAGTGCCTGAGAGCATTGTCCAGATGCTTCTTGAACTCTGTCAGACTTGGTGCTGCGACCACATCCATGGGGAATCTGTTCCTGGTGAAGTCTGTCCCTTTGGTGAAAAACCTTTTCCTGATATCCAGCCTAAACCTACCCTAACTCAGCCTCATGCCATTCCCTTGAATCATGTCACCACAGAGAAGAGGTCAGTGTCTGCCTCTATGCCTTCCATTGAAAGGAAGGTGTAGACTGAGATGAGGTTTCCCCTCAGTCTCCTCTTCTCCAGGCTGAACAAACTAATTGACCTCAGCTGCTCCTCCTAAGACCTGCCCTCCATATTTGTCAAGGTTTGGACAACATGCTGTGTACCTAGAAGAAATGAAGATTGCGATTTGTTGGATTTTCTTGCTGTTCCAGATCATTGCAAACTTTATCAGTGTCGTCCTAAGAAGCTTAAGTCAAAGCAGTGCTGGCTGCAGAAGATTTCTCAGAGCTGTATCTAGAGGGGTTTTGAGTATCTCCAAAGATGGAGATCTTCACCCAACCTTATTGCCAGGAAAAAGGAGAGGGTTTAGGTTTAAATGGAATTTCCAGTATTTCAGTATGTTCCCTCTGTTTCTTGGCCTGTCACTGGAGGAACACTTGCAGGCTGCCAGAGAAGTAGGCCAAGTAAATTTTTTATTTATTAATCTACACCCCACTCTGATTGGAGAGGATTTTGACTCTCCAATCTCTCTCTTTTGATTAGAAGTTGATTTTGTTACTAGAGAAGAGTTGGATCATGTCGGAAACCTATCTGAATAATGTCTCGCAGTGTGGAAATACCTGTATTTTAGTAGCTGTTATCTTAAGCAAAGAACATGTTTCACTCTTAGACCAGACAAAGGACACCCATGAAACCTCACGTTGTTTACACTTGATTAACAAATAGGATACTAACAGTTAACTATCAACCTCAGGGATAAAGTTTATGCTAAAAGTAAGGAAATCAAATGTAATTAATATGTTTAAAAAAGACTCAGGTGTTTTAATGTGAGACTATATTTAAGATGCTTGATTTTTGGACTTGTCTATGTCTCCACACTAGTTCTTTGTTTTTCCTCTGAATATGGCCCAATCCCTCTTTGATGCTTTTTATCAGAACCCATATCAAGCTCTGTCCCAATGAATGCCACTGGAGAATGGGAATAGCTGTAAAACTTCTGTTTAGTAAAGACAGAAAAAGTAGAGCAGTTGGCAAAAAATTTAATTTCTTTCCCCCCTTCCACTTTTTCCTTTCCATTCTCTTTTATCTCCTTTTTTTTTAGAGGAAAAAATTGTCATTTGACTACAAATGATAAAGAAGCAAAGCAAATTTTCCAGTCTGTATGTATCATGCACACTCTGAGAGTTATAAGCATTGGATGCTTATTTCTCTTATGATGTCGTAAGGGATTTTGCTAGTGAGAAATGATGAACTACTTTATTAAGAGATAAAACAATGTCCTCCCTGAGACAGCATTAGCCTCTAAAAATTCTGTTCATTTAACTAGTTTTCATTTTGATTAAGGACAAGAGAGGTAGCATTGCATAGACAAAAGATGAACACATTTTTCAGTCACACAGTGTCTGCCTTTAAATTGGGGAACCTTTGACCTCGTGTATTTCTGCCAAGATTGATTTTTCATATTGGTCCAGCTAAAATGAATTATTGCCAGAAAAGTATTAAGCATGCTCATTTTGACTTTTCTTCTCTACAGCATTTGTCTAGCATTGCATCATTAAACCCTAAGTTGTTTCTGCATTTTTCTACGGTGCTATTTTCTTTCTTTCCTTTTCTTCTGTTTTTTGGTTTTTTCCCTGAAAGATTTTAGGCAAAAGAGAATTTGGGATCATGTAGATTTGGAGTTTAGAAATTAATCTGAAGTAGACTTTAGAAGTTGTTTTATGGTATCAAAATAAATTATTTTTAATGTACGTATATTTGAAAAAATTTATGTAATACTAGCACTATTGAGATTTGAAATAAAATACTGAATGTCACAAAATTAAGGATGTTAAAAATCTACTAAACCCCTGTTGAAGATACTCTTTGAAAATAAATTGTCAGTCTTGAAAACATTTGAAATAGTTAAAATATCTTCCAAGGTAGAAAAATTTTTATTATGAAGACATTTAAGCAAGAAGTGGGCACAGAAACCCTGAAGAGCGAATTCTCACATGGGAGTGAAGCTATTTGTGGGTGCAGCAGTTCACACACCTATTAAGATACAAGGAAAAAAACCCCCAACTTAACTAGTTTCGTAGTTCTCTATTGCTAAGTAACCATTATGTTTGTAATTTTATTCATGTTCGTGGATATTGCTTACAGTGACTGGGGCAAGCTTACGTCTTAATAACCTGTTCATGATACGTATTATTCATATCACTTTAGCATTTAGAAATGGCAGGTTAAGGCCTTCTGTGCATAATAGCTGAAGAAATAATCAATCCCATTTCCTTGAAACCAAGACCAAAACACGGGCATGAGGCAGCACGCAGCTACAGCTACCACAAAAGCAAAAGTGGACAGTTCTAATCGCCATGGATGGCATTGATATCACTGCACAGGAAATCCTGATATTGTGTGTTCTTCGTGAATATGAAAAGTTCCTAATCCAGGACAACCTCCCTGGAAGAGAAGAAAGCAACTCTGCACATATTCAGAAGGAGCTCCTTAAACACCAACAACAGAGAAGAAAACACAAAGAGGACTGAAAATGCATTAAAGAGCATAAAAGACCTACACGGGAGAAAACTGGACATATTTACCCAGTTGTCATGGCCATAAAATCTCTAAACACAGTCCTGCATTGACAGAGTAGTTTGGAAAACACAGGAGAGAATAAAGATGTCACTTATTAATGGGAAAGATCAATATGGATTTATATCAGCAGAGATATTGGCTCACGTTTTTTTCTCTTTTAACATTCATTTGCATGTTTTGTCAAATCCATTCACAAAAATGTAATCGAAATTTTGTAAGCAAACATTCCATTGACAGAAGAGTTAAGAAAACAAGTTTTTCAATGATAAAATGGGCTTCAAGGGACACATATCTACTATTTTGTAAACATGGGGGAGTGAATCTTGGGCTTCATGGTTTTGGTGTTGCAGCTATAATGCTCATTACGTCACTAAAACAAGCTAATGAATAGCTGTAAGCATTAGAGTTAATGCAGGAAAGTGAAAGACCTGCTTCAGAATGCTCTTTAGAAGCCTACCTGGACAAATAAAAAAGAGATAAAGTATGTAACTCTTACTGCAATTTCATACCAGAACTTAGAGGAATGACAATAAAAAAATATAGAAACTATTTGAGCTGATGTCATTACAAAAGCTCTGACTTCCTTGATTTTGCTATCAGGATGCTGTCCACTGTCCCCAGCTGAGCAGTACATTCCCACTGAGGCATCTCTCAAGGACAACACCTTGAGTGACCCCAGTGGGGACATGGAGAAAATGCCAACCTGCAGCAGTGTGGCTCTGCCAGGTATGAAAGGATGGCAGGGCTTGCCTACTTTTGTGGCGTCACCTGTCCCAAATGAGACCAGATGAATCTCGGGAAGCTATTATCAACATTGAAGCAGGGTGGGTCCTGCTCTCACTGTATGGAAAGAGAGAAGAGTGAGAAGATCCTGCAAAAAGCAGCAGCTCCACACCTTTGTCTGGATATTGGTTAAAGTCTGAATAATTTTCTTCTGAGTATCCTTTCCTACCAGTGCCAGAGATGTGCTACCTCATGTACCTACATGTATTGGCACATGCTATCTCAACAAAGACCTCAGAGTATAGTCTTTCATAAACTGGCGAGCTACTGCTTCTTTGGTTTAGTCCCAGTGCAATGCTGAACTCTTTTTGGCTCGTGGATTCATATCCCTGGTATTATCAAGCAATGTTCAACTTCAAAGAAATGCAAACATGGAAAAGTAAGCCCTGCAAGGTCTATTTATTTAAGAGGTTTCCAATTTGACTTAGGTGACTGAATTAAAGGCAGAACCCTTTTACCAGCTCTTGTTAGTTGGGGCATAGAGTACAAAAGAAGCCAACTTGCTTCCTTAGAATATTATGTGAGTTTTGCCTATGTGTAAACTTGGTTACGAGAAGAAACTTTAATGCAGTTAAAAAAGAATTAGGAACTGCCTGCACTATGCATTTGTAAAAGTGGAGACTTCAGATATATATGGGGGGTGGTTCTTTGCAGACGTGCCTGTACTAATGACAAGCTCAAAGCTTGGACCCGGTTCACCAAGCTGAAGGAGTATGTTTGTGAGCATGGAGATAAACAGCTAGGACGTATATTGTTTCTTGTGCCTTCCTGGGAGAGGTCAGTTTTGACACAAGTAATAGAGCAAGCTGTGTCTGTCTGCATGCCAGAAAGAAGCCATGGTCTTTCAAAAGTGGCTGGTGAGTGGTCAGAAATGACCCTAAAAAAGGTTTAATTGAATCCTGTGTAATCCGACAGCCAGTAACACTGAGAATGACACCAAAATAGTAGCGTATAACACTAAATGCCGTGAACTATCCTTTATATCAACTAGAAATTGAGAAGCATTTTGTTTTATGGTCTTGGCATGGTGAGCAGTGAGAATATTCCTTGAAAGATACAATTAAGTCTAGCCTGGTACCTAATGCTGTGAGGGAGGGGATTATTTAGAAATTAGGATTTAGAGGATAAACTCTTCCTTTTGTGCAGCCAAGGCTATCATACTGGGAAGCTCAGCGTGGGAGCTCTGCCCAGCAGGCTGTCCAAATCACTGGTTCCTTGAATGTCTGTCACCTCAGTAGGTGACCTAAATCCCTCACATGCCATGTGGGAGGTGAGGCTGCACCCCGAGGGCAGGGGCTGCTGCTGAGTACAGCTGTGTGGGTTGATCCTACCACCATGGGCACTGGCATTGCTTCTTCTGCCAGCCAGGAGCTGTAGCACCCATTTGTCACTGAGGGAAAGGCTGTCCTCTCTTCTGGCCTGGGAGGAGAGACAGGTATTTTCACAAAGCAGTTCATCCCATTTTGGAAGGGATGAATTACTCTTCCTTCTCCACTGATCCTTCAGGCAGCCCAGACCATAGTAAAATACTAATTGCAGCTAACACTAAAGTTTTTTTGTACAAACAGGAAAAATAACTTGTACAGATACTGGAAAAATTAAACATCATCATATCTGACAATAGCAAAAGTAAATAGAAGGACATGTTCAAGGGCTTTTTCTGACCAGCCATCCTGTACTGCTGCTTTAATCTATTCATTCAAGAGCTGCTTTGAGTAGAATACAAATTGCAGAACAACGTCTCTCAAAAGAGCCAATATTCTTTAGAAAGTTTGTAAAAACCGTGCCCGTGTGAGACAGATTGGAAGTCAGGAAGCGGTTCTGATCAACTTATTTGTAAGCCCATACTGGCATCATCCCATTTCCTGCTCAAGGAGCAGACAAAAACTTTCCTGAACTATCCTCATGAGTTGTGAATTATGGATGTATCTCTGTGAACCCTTGAGTTTCTGTCTGAAAGTTAAATAAAGCAGAAGAATACGCTTTTTTTCTCTTTTCTTTAGTATTTGGATTCTCTGCACAGATCCTTCTAGCTATTATTTTTACATTGCTTTTGTTTCCCTACACTGCCATGCAGACATATAGCCTTGAGGCTTTTCTGTATTTCCCCTGTGGTTTTAATACTTTAAAGAATGTGTGTATGTTCTGCCTAGATATATTCATACTTCTTATTTTCTGAGTAATCAAAGGTGCTCATGCTTTATAGATGTTCATACTGTTTTTCACATGCAAATATATATTTTCATCAGGAAAATTCTGTGTCTATTTCAGGCACCTGATATTCCTGCATTTCCTTTCATCAGAGTCAGTCACTGGATCCAACTGCTTCAAATCCTATTAAACAGCTTTTCAGACATACTTCAGAAATAGTATCTAGACTTTTGGACATCCACAATATGAAGCATCTCCTTGTAAAAATAACCATTCATTTTTAATGCAGGAATTGTTTTCTAAAAATACGATTCCTCTGCAGAAGAGGGTTTTTGTTTCAGCACAGTTTATAAGAGTTTTGAGAGCATCATTTAATAACATCATGTTCTGGAATGCTGGCAATTTCCCCAGAAAGTTGTCCACAGATTCCTCAGTTTTAGTTATCTTAGGGGTAAGAACACCTACCATGCTGACATCCATTTCCATCAGTCTGGATGCTATTTTCAAACGGATGAGGCTGCATTATTCCTTGGAGCATCTCTGCCCTCTGGCCCTACCCTCAGCAGCAGCCCTGCCCTCCGACTCTGCAAGGCTCCTGCTTCGCGTGCACGCTCAGGACCGTGCATGCCTTGAGCTCTAGATAATGTTTAATTAAACAGAAAGGCCCAAAGTATTAATAATAAACTAACTCCATGGCAAGCAGAGGAAGAAACATCTGCCAGAAACTTTATCTCTTTGTGTCTTCTAGCAATTCTTATTGTCCCCGCTAGTTTGCCACGCTCTCTAGCACCCCAAAAAAGGAGCATCCGCATTCTCCTCCCATGTCTCCCAAGTAGTCCTGTTACTTGATTTTATCTGCCTTCCAAAGAAGCATGCCAGGGGACTGCTCCTGCCTCATGCCACTGCTCTTACAGGAGGTCACTCCATCTGGGCTCTTACAGGAGCTGTTCTGCACAGCCACAGGTAACCACCAACGCACATCTCCAGCTCATTTTTTTTACACTGGGTGACTTCTCCCCAGGCCCCAGTAATGTCCCCCTATACACAGAGAAATGGTTCCACCTGACATAGTCCAGCCTTCACCTTTATTTTCTCTATTCCGTACAGGGCAGCACTGCAGGCAGAAATCTCTGCCAGAGTCTGCATGTGTTTTGCACGAGACATAACCACCCCAGTCATCAGAGACAGGCTGAGGACCAGACACCACGTCTCCAGATTCCCAGGGCCAAAGGGCTCGTACATCCTTGCAGTGATGGTAGTGGTGAAGAAGAGGAGAACTTCTCTTTCTCAGTAAGGTTAAGCTGAAAACATCACAGCAGCTGGACAAATGCCTGGTAGAAGGAACACAGAACATAAACACACAGAGTGTGAGAGGAAGTAAAAGAAAAGTAACTCACACAGATTCACCCAACAGGCCATGGAAATGTCCATAATTAATTTTCAGCACTATGTGTTCTCAGTCCTTTGGCCTTCTGAAATGCTTTTGGAAAAAAAAAAAAAAAACCCAAACTTTTTTGGCTTTCAAACTGTAGTAATAGATAGCCCAAAAGAATTAGAATCCCTGCTGCTGTGTAATTGTGACAACTCATTTGGTGTGGGGTGCATGCATTATGCACTAGGTGTGAGCCACTCCTACTACCCACAGGGCTCTTCTGGAGCCAGCTGTGCCCAGTTCACATACAGCAGCTGCTGAGATCCAGGCCAGCTGCCAGGCTGCCCTCCCTGCCTCCTGCTCCCCTACCCACTGACCCACTCTGCCTATGCCAGGCCTCTCCATCCCTCTCCTGAGCTCTGATGCTTGGCTAAGCAGCTCCAGTTTGATTTTCCATCCTTCTTCAGGGTTGCTTCCCCTAGAAGAGAAGAATAGAAGTCTCTGCTCAAGCCCTGTCTTTGTCACTGTTTCCCTCCTGCTTCTGGAGCATGTGGCACCATCTGGTTACAGGACAGACTGAACTCTACTGAGTAGATAGTCAGGTCTTCACTTGCACCACACACCCCCTCTCCCTGCACTTCTAACCAAACCTGCTTACATTATAACCCTTTAGGCATAGGCTGTTGACTAAATCTGAGGTTAAGTGGACCTAACCACACCTAGACTTCTCTAAGAAGTTCAGAAAGCAAGGGATCTTGCTGAAACTTGTTGACCCAACAGGAGGGATCATGACCTGATTATACCATAATCTCTTGTAATATATGATAGAGTTTTGATCTAGATACAACACTGGAAATATTTAAATACTATATTGGCAATAAATCTAAACATAATCCTCTACAGCATCACTGTGTCCAACTTCTCAAGCCTGGCCAAGAGCCTTCTTTTGATGACACTGCCACACAGTGTTGCCTGTCTAGACACCTGAAGGATACCTGAGGAACTGCTGCATGTAAAATCCAGAATGCTGTCCTTTGAGAGGAATCTCTGGAGATCACCAGGTCCAACCTTCTGCCCAAAACCTTCTGCCAAATTTAAAGCTAGATCAGATTGTTCAGGGCAGTGTCCAGGCAAGGTACCTCCAAGGATGTGACTGTTCAGATGTGTCTGGGCACCTGTTCCAGTGCGTGACCATCCTCATAATGATTTTTTATTTTTCCTACTGCAAAAATACTTTTCTAACTAGAACTACCCTTGCTGCAATTTGAATCTGCTGCTCCTTGTTCTGTCACATGCACCTCTGGGAAGAGACTGGTCCCTCTTCTGTGTCTTGTCCAAGAGGCCAGCTGAAGAGGGCAGTGAGCTCCCATCACTGACAGCTCTTAAAAAGGCTGGGAGCTAACCCACCTCTCCTTACCCTTCATGTGCTACAGCCCTCGCCCCATCCTGGTGTCCTCCACTCGACCCCCTCCTGTGTGGCAATGTCTTTCTCTTACTGGGTAGCCCTAAACTGCACCAAGTGTGGTCTCACCAGGCGTAAGAGAGAGGAAGATCCTGCACTTTCCTGCATCTGCCGACCATGTTTTGCCAAGACAGCCCAGTGTGTAGCTGGCTTCCCCTGCTGCCAGGCACAAAGCTTCCCTGGGGTCAGCTTGTCCACTGAGTTGCTGAGAGCGCTCTCCATCCTCTCATCCAGATCACCAATAAATATCCCAAACCATCGCAGCCCTGGTATGTCTCTCTGAAGGATGCCACTAGTCACTAATCTGTCTGCTGGACTTCTTAAGTCTGAACACCACACTTTGACACTGGCAGTCCTACCAATTTTCCACCCAATTAATCATCCACTTTTCCAGGTCTTATTTCACGAGCTTAGCCTTGGTCATATTATGGAAAACTGCATCAGAAATGTTCTAAAGGTCAAGATAAACAATATCCACTACTCTGCCCTCATCCAGGGCCAGTAAAGCAATAAGATTGGTCAGGGGTGATATGCCCTTGTTAAATCAGTATTCCATGTCCAAATTATCTTCTTGTCTGTCCTGAGCCTGGACTCATCTCTCAAGGGCCGGAGGTCAAGCTGACTGGGCTATAGACCCCTTTTAGGCCCTACTTGAAAATGGATGTAACATTTGCCTTCTCCTTATCATCAGAAGCCTTCCCTGATCATGACCTTTCAAAGATGGTAGAGAAATGTTTCAGAGTGACATTGATCAGCATTTTTTGGACCATCCCATGCATATCTAATTTGCTTTAGTGGTTCTTAACTTAATTTCCTTCTACTGTGGGCAACACTTCTAACCTCTAGGCTCTGCTACTAATTTAGATTAACTGACAAGAAAGATATTTTCTTTTGCTACATGTAATCAATATTATTTTAGCCGAAACTCCAGTTATTTTTGAAAATCGTGGGGTTTATATTCAGTCCTTGATAGTTTTGCACTTTTTATGTCTTTTGCCCAGCCGTTGCATCAATAAAAAGTGTCACATAGCTATAATTATTAAAATACTTTGCTCCCATCCAGTGACTTGATATTTGGGGAATTTGCATGAATTAATGGATAGATATGTCTGATTCAGGTGATAAAAAAATGACCAAATTGCACCAGATGTGTGGAAAGTTTCAGCATCTTGTCTTAAAACAACAATCTGAGATCATCACTGGGTCAGATATAAAGCCTCCTGGAAACTTTGAACCTTCTATGTCTTCTGTTGAGTGCCTGATAGAGGACTGTGTTACTCAAATGTGAGGTCTTAAAAATAGTGTTTACTGAATAAGAAGAGCTGGACTGCCTATGGAAATTTAAATTTTCAATGCAGCAGATGGTAACACCAGACCAGAATTAATCCAGTTGCATCTGTAATTTCATGTGCACAACAGAGAGCACAAGTTGGTCACTTTATTAGGAATTTATGAGAATATATTTCTAATACATTGTGTTTATTAGCAGCTTTTTGCTGCCAAAAGCTTGAACAGACAAGACTGAGATCTGATATTTCTTTACAAAAGCATTTCAGAGTAAGAAAAAGCCATGTTGATATACTGGGCAGATAATGCTGGAAATACTGATGAAGAGATTAGGGCTTGTAAAGGGTCTTGAGGCCCAGAACCTAAGAAGAAGCTGAAACCTTATATGCACGCAGCCTGGACAAGTTCATGCTGAATAACAGCTCCTTTGGACTTGCTAGCAGTATTTTCTGAGTCTCTTTTAGTAGCTTGCATGTTTATTCATATGTGCAGAAAATACAATATATAAATTGGAATTTCTTCCAGAGGTTTCAAGATGCCCAAGCTCAAACTAGCAAAGGCAATGTTCTTTCACCCAGAACAGTGATGGATGATATCTTCTCTTGTCTCATTGACTTTGACATAGAGAAATGGGTGCTTTACATTTGAGCTTGCCCTTTTTATAGAACTCTGGTCAGAAGAGAAGGACCTTTCCTAACACTGTGTAAAAGAAAATTACTTTAGAGGAAGAGGCATCATCTGACGGCCAACCAGGGATTTTGAGGGAAAGATTTGTCTTTTCTACAGTATGAGTTTGAAATGAACACCTAAACTTAGACTCCTGAACTGACTTCTGATTGAAAGTGACCTGGATTTCAGACCTGCAGAATGTGAACTCTTTGAAAAGAAAGTAATGGGACCTGCAGGAAGTGTCACCTTTCTGGTTTGTGGAAGTTTCAAAATTATTTAGAAACTAAACAAGGGTTCATAACTCTTAATAACTTAGTGAAGCTACTCTGCGCTCTATCTTTAAGTAACACAATTTAGAGATTTTAGCCTGAATTGCAAATACTGTTGCTAACCCATGTCCCAGAGACATTGCATTGTCTGCAGAGACAGACTCCATATCCTGTGCAAGAGAAAATCGATGTATCACCATGCACTGAAACAGCTTTGGTTCACTGTAGGGTGAACCTCCTTTCTAGTTTGTCAGAGGTTTTTCTGGGAAGTACCATGCACAGCTTTGTTTCACAGCTCTTCTTGCCTCCTTGGAGTGCAAACACCAAGTTTTGAAGAAAACATGCATCTTGTGCATGAATAAAGACAGAAGAAGAAGTAGTGAGAGACACACCTTGATAATCCTCCTCAACAACAGGATTTGTAGGATTTTATCCTGACGTTCTGTCTGATTTTTGGGAGACAGCCCCAGATGGCAACGTGGCCCATCAAACTGACAATAACCAACACACGCCTTGTGAGGACTTGTCCAGAACCTAACACCAAGAGCTGCTCCTGCCTCAGCCTACTCTGTACAGCCCCGGCAGGCCACTGCCATTATTGTTTGTGAAACTGGTGTGTTAATACATACTTTTCACTACTTTTCCAGCCATTAATCTCTTTGGCTTCCTAGGTTCCCAAGTCAAGGACATCTGTGTCTCCCAAAACAACAAAAATGTACAAGAAGGAAAAAAAAAAATCCCCAAACAAAAAACAAGAATAAGATTAAAATAATAAATAGATAAATAAATGAGTAATTTTTTAAATTGTTCTACCAGGATGCCTTAAAACTGTTGTTTAGGAACAAAGCAGCTTATCCCACCACATTGTTCAGTATGAACAAACAAACAAAAAAAAGAACTTAAAGCCAAGCCTTTATTTGCATATTCCTCTGTCACTTGTGAGAGTTTCATATGCTGTGCATACCAGTGGGAAACAATTTTGTCCAATAAGCCTTCTTCAGGCAGCATTTCTCTAGTGGACATTAATAATGGAAAAGAAATAAACTCTGGCCTGTGCAGCTTTTTATTAAATACACATCTCAGAGCCAAAATGCCCAAACACCCAGAAAACACCTTGTGTTTGCTCGGCGTTGTGTTCAAGCGTTCGGTCCCCTGCCTTGCCATTCACAAGCAGAGCGTGTTGCAGTGCCTCGCACCCCACAGGACCTGCTCCAAAGGGCTTAAATACAGTGGCTAGAAATAAAATAAGGGGGAGGTCTGAAAAACAGATACAGGCAGAAGGGTGTCATTGACGGAATGGAGTAGCTTATCAGAGAAGCACAACATGAAAAGGAGGTTAAGCAAGTTATTAAGCAGAAAAGCAGTTTATTAATCCCAATGCATGTCCTTCAATGCTGTTTAGAGATCTGCTCCTTCTGATAAAGTCTTCAGCGTACCAGGACTGAACCTTACAAGATGCTCAGATTCACTAAAGATGAAATAGAATAAGTGTTTCCAATTTTACATGGAAATAATAACAGCAAACAAAATTGTTGTAACAACCGTATCTGTATATCTCTGTTACAACAGATGTCCACAAACCCAGAAATAGATCTGATTCTATGCCAATCTTTATGGTGTATCATCACTAGGGTGTTTCAGTTTGTTGGCACTATGTTAAAATTTCCTGAATTTCAGTGTTATGGGGAAGATGCATCCTAGTCACACCGACTTGTGGGCTGCTCCCTATTCATTCACCTAAGGGATCTATGCTGGCAAACTCAGCCACAGGAATACCTGGCCACAAACAAGGTGTCAGCCATGCAGAACTAAATGGGGTCAAATCTAGCAGAGCTAGATTTGTTCAGTCACTGATTTTAGAAGGCGCTCTACCACAGCATGCACTGGACAGACCCACCGCTCACTGCCCTCAGGAGTGCTTACTTGACTCCACGTGTTCTCCCTTCAGTGCAGTCATGGGCTTCCAGACCTGGAAGGATACACAAAAATTGTGCTCATACTTTTAAAAAGCAAAAGTTGTACGCATTTGTAACACAGTATAGCCAGATGACTGAGAAGTGAGCTAGGAAGGGCAAGGTGGAAATAGAACAAAATGCTTTTTCACTCTTGTTTCATGTAATCACGACTCTTACACAATGAGCCCAAATGTTTGGGGAATTCAGAGATAAAAAAACTTTTCAGCAATCTTAATTTCTAATGTGCTGAGAAGCTGCTATGAGCAGCTGCATCCACGGATTTACATATCAGTGTTGAAATAGAGGGAAAAGAACTATGGGTGCATTTAGCCCCTGGAAGCTAACTATTCTCTTTTTTTTTCCTGCCTTGGTAGGTACTGGTTGTCCTTCTTTGCCTGCCACCCAAAGCTAGAACCCAAATTAAAACCCTGAGGCCTCATGCTTCTATCCTTTTCCTGCAAAATTTCTTCACCAGGACCAGCACAATGAAAAGGAGGTCCATCACCAGGGGATTGTTTACCTTTGAAGTATATTCTCTGTATTCCATTTTAGACTTGAAAGCTCAAAAGAATCACTCCCACTCATTTTAGCCTGGTGTTCATTGGCTAAATAGACCACAAGATTGAATGTGTCAGATGTACTATTTTTCTTGCTGTGATTCAGATCATCAGAACTGAAACAGAGCGATAAGGAAGGGAGATGAAACTTTGTGGACTGCCTCCGAGCTTGGGCTTGTGCTCTGTAACAGGAGGAAAGGAGGGGGTATATATTTTCATGGATATGCTCAGAAGCACTTTATGGGAAAAAGGCCTCTCTACAGCACTTCTGATTAGATTCCTGCAGCTAATGCTAGGGGAAACTCTCTGCAGAGCTGCTGTAGCCCGTGCCAGGTTCCTCTCTCCCTGTTGCCTCCCTGCTGCTCATCCTCCATAGCCTCATCTGTCTACCTGCCTTGTAGGGGACAGAATGTATTTTTTCTCATCTGTGGATTTATTTTCAAGTATCAATAGTTCTAAAAGGATACTGACTGGCTGAGGAAAGCATTACGCATGTGAATGTGCAGTACCTGGAGCCCAGGCAGGGTAGAGCTGCAGGGAGCTCCCTGACATGAGCTTGTTCCTTCCTTGGAAAAGGAACAGCTCACCAGAGCTGCCTTTCTGGAGATAGCCTGCTCTTCCTCAGAGTGTGAACGGATGTTGGAGGAGAGAAAAATACCCTAACTTTTGTCTGCCTCTGCTAAGCTGCAATGAACATATCTCTCTTCTGCAGGTGATGACATTTTAAGAGAACAAAAACAATTCAAACTCTGCATTGTTTCCAATCAAATACATCAAAGGGCAGACTTTCAGTACACATTTTAAGGGAAATATAAAACATCCCAGCCATAAGGAAATCAAACAAAAATATTTCTTAGTACATTGTATTCTTGAGTTTCATTTCTTATAAAAATTTCTTTTTAGTAAATATCATATGAGGATCCAAGCAAGAATGTATTTCAGGCTGGTGTCCTCAGAAGGGAAAAGTAATTAGTGAACTCTGAAGTTGAGCAAGCGTAATCTCTGTCCTCAGTGCTACTTTATTTCTTATAAAGCTTCTGCCTCCTCTAATGCATCACAGCAGAAAGCTTTATTCATGTTTTTCAAATATGAGAACAGAATAAAATTTATTTAGAGGAAATCCTGACATCCACTTTAATTTCTGTTCATCATCTACTTTGAGATGGTTTACCTTGTGCACTTTATCAACTGGTGTAAGAAATTACTTTTTATTGCCAGTCTAGTACCAGAAGGCACAAAATGTTTTGAATCAATACTGCAAAGACCTTTTTCTACTAACAGCATACTGGTAGCAGAAACTACTTTCAATGAACTTATGAGGGGAACAGTTGGCTCTGAAAATGTCCTCAGTGATTTCCTTTCTTACCACAGAGCAGTGTTCGTTGGGTCTTTTGAACACATATGGAACAAAACATGAAAGTCTGATATTTGGATACTCTCTTTTGATAAGCAGGCCATATGTAGCTAGCACATTTTTTTCTGCTATCACTGCCTGGGAGACTATGGATAATTAACTCCTAAGTATTACCTGCTAAACAGGATATTTTGACAGAGTTCTGAAAATTTTCAAAATTTTAATAGTGCCCAGTACTGACAGCCTACAATACTGGTAAGCTTCAATAAAACAGAGAGAATAAATTCAACTTAACAGAAGAGGAAGAAGAGGGAGAAGGTACTTTTGTGTATCAACACTTTTGTGCTTATCTTCCTTTCTGTCTCTGCACACACCCTTGTGCAACAGAGCCCTGGACCTGGTTTGAACCTTTAATAACACCAGGATGCAAAGGAGCAGGCTCAGAAATGTTGCGGTGGCCCAGCCCACGGATGGGCTGTTCTCAATGAGTGTCAATCAGGGCATCCAGTGGGTGGATTTCCCCGCCCAGGACAGTGGGTCCGAGGGCGGGTCTGAGGATGGTGCCGAGGATGGCACCGATGTATAGGCCGCACCCTCACTGGATGCCACTCTAAGTTTGGGCCACCGCCCCCCGTTCCAGAGAGTTCTGTGTCTATTTAGTAATGTTTAGTCTCCCACTGGTTTCTCCCTGCTACTCCCGCCTCCCTGTTAATATCACTGCTTGTAGCATACATCACCATGATTTATGTCACCCTTATGTTTATTCAGGTACCTTATTGCTTAAGTAATTAGTTTCTGGAAAGTTCTGTTCCGTTAGTCCCCCCATTGGTTTGTTTGAATCGGACCCTCCCCTGAGACCCTTCCATTGGTCCCCTGTCACTGCATGTCATCCCCTTATTGGTTCTATTCTCTGTACCACCACTATCCGCACCCGGTATAAAAGCCCCTGTAAGTGTTGTTCGGGGCTCCTTGCAGCCTCGCTCTGCCTGCTGCTTGGTTCCTCCGGCCCCCGGGTCGGGGAATAAAGACTTGGCTTGCTGGTACAAGGAGTCTGTCTCCNTCACTGTTTTTCCCCCAACTTTCTCCTTGGCCACTTGTCCCTTTTCTGGTACACCATTTGGTGATCAGCCTGTAGTTCAGACCAAAGTCAAAAGAAGACTCACTGTTCGCAACTCTTGGCTTTTAAATCTTGCTCTGGAGCTCCTTTCTGAAGGGATGTCTGCAGGATAGCAGACAGTTTCATGGCTGCATCAGCCCTGACATGACTATCCATCCTTTGAGATGTGCAGCTGCAAATATTATTCTGAATGTCCCTTAACGTGTTTCAGTGAGAACACTGAAGAAGCACACACCTAGTAGCTGAAGTTTCAGGGTGTGTTATTATTTTTATCGCTGCTGATGCAAATAATTTTCAGTGAAACGTAACTGAACACTGAACACTGAGTGAACACTGAATTTGTACGAGCCTCAGGCAACCTTGGAAGCGCAACAACTTGTACATTTGTTAGGTAAACACCCCTGGAAATTGTGAAGAAGTGTTATTTATAGTGCTCCTTTTGTGTCCACAAAACACGCAGCTCATAGCAGACATGAGCTGCCTGCAAACCCCTCCTCTAAACCACAGCTACTTTTTACTGGAAGAGGCCCACAGCTTTCAGCCACCAAAGAAGCTGGCCATGCTAACCTCTGAAAAACAAAATCACTTTAAATAGCCACGTAGAGATCTACTGATCTCACTAACTGGGAGAAGGCAAGTCTGTTTCGATCTTTTATAACTTGAAAGGTATTTTCATAATGAGTCTTCTAAAAACACACTGCAATTAACAGATTTACAGACTGTGTGCATTTGCCACATGGTTAAGTCACAAGATGATGGAGATATGGTTAAAATGAAATGGTGAAGAAGCAAGAATTGTAATATGACTGTGATTTCAGCACTCTAAGAAGAAATTTACAGATGACATAATGTTGTGGTTTGACCCTGACTGGATGGTAGGACCCCACAAATGCCTCTCACTCACTCCCCTTTGTAGCCAGACAGAGGAGAGAAAATTTAACAAATGGTTCAGGAGTTTAGATAAGGACCTGGAGAAAGACCACTCATTAAATACCATCAAGGGCAAAACAGGCTCAACTTAGAGATATGAAATTAATTTTTTACTAACAAAATCAGACCAGGATAATGAGAAGTAAAATAAACCCTTGAAAACACCTTCCCCCCACCCCTCTCTCCTTCCCAGCTCCACCTCCTACCCCAGCAGCACAAGGAGACAGGGAATGGGGATTACAGTCAGTTTATCTCACGTGTGGCTTCTCCTGCTGCTCAGGGAGAGGAGTTGTTCCCCTGCTGCACTGTGGAGTCCCTCCCATGGGAGACAGTTCTCCCCGAGCTTCTCCCATGTGGCTCCATCTCACAAGCAGCATCTCCCTGTGAACTGCTGCAACGTGAGTCCATCCCATGGGGAACAGTCCTCCCCAAACTGCTGCAGNCAGGAGCAACAGAACCAAGAGTGTCAGAAGGTATCACAGCAACAGGACCAAGAGTGTCAGAAGATAAGCAATCCTGGCTGCCTAATGTTTCTCACTTTTTTTTCCCAAGCCCCTTTCTTCTCTAGACAATATAAACAATTTTTCCAACCAATATCCGATCAAGACTTCCTGCTGTGTTGAATGTGTCTCACCCTGAGATTCACACTTTGGTACTATGTAGGGAAGTAATGCCACTGCTACACTAAATAAAAAGTCATCAAAGGGGTTGACACATCTTTGACAAAACGTCAAAATTAACTGCTTCACAGCAGGGAAGATCTTAGAAATACTGAAAGTTCCTACTATCACTTAAGTATAAGCAAGATAACAGGCACTTATGACATGGAACTGTTAAAACCCTTTTATGAGGATTTTCACCTATAAGAAAGAAAAAGATACAAAAATTACAGCTGAGGGAACAAATGTTCTTTAAAAATTATCTGCTCTTTCTTGTTAATTTGTAATAGCCTATATTATTTAAACTGTAATGTCTCTGATATTAAGAGTTACCATCTTCCTGCATATTGGAGCCCAGCAGGACCCACATGCCAGAGACCTGTACAGTAAAAGGTGATTGAGCTATTACAAGCAATGGCCTCTGACCAAAGAAAGGAGTTCTTTCATGTTGTGGAAACTAGTTTTCTTTTTTTCTCAGGGAAAGCATGTGCTTTCCTACTCAAGAAGATAATTACTACCAAAAAATTATATGGACACATCATGCACTTCCCTTTTGGGAAGGTGATGTGTACATAGATTCAGTGAGCCAGCAACCACCCCTTCAGAGTCTTCTGTAAAGATAATTTAGTTTGAAAACTAAGTTTTTTTCTGCAAAAATCAGACCTTTTTTTTCACCTCATCTATGTCATCTAACACAGTGATATTTTGATTATGAAAGGGAATGGGACAGAATTAGAAGAGAAAATAGGAACACATTGAACTACTGGGGGTTAGGGTTTTTTTCTGCTAGGGTGAGCAACAGATACATTACCGTGGTGTTGCTAACAGCTGGCACAATTCAAACCATTCTCTGTGTTCTGTATGCTCAGCAAGTGCCAAACAAAAAGGCATCTATTCTGCAAACAGCACTGAATGAAGTCAGCACCAGGGAACACACTCTCCTACTAGGATAAAATGGGCTGTTTTCAGAAATACACAGTATAAAGGACTCTCAGGACACCAGCAAAAATCACAATTATATTTGGGTCCCCCTTTCCATTGTCAAAGCTCTTTTCTATGGATTTATACTGCAGAAATTTGATGTTCTCTGGATAATGACTGTTTTTGCAGGACATGTGTACTTGTGTTCTGGCATGGGCTCTGACTGCTGCAGTGTTTTTTCTGACAGAAGAGCTTCAGTTGTTTTGGAAGCCAAGCCTCTGGCCCCCATCTGAACACACTCCTTCACCTTTGTCTCAGCATTTCCACATCCCTAGCATAAAAAATAGACAAGGACAACAGCTCCAGCTAGATGATTCTAGCCCTGCGTATGTGTCTATGTACAAAATACAGATACACATAGATTTTTACATACATATGTAACCAGAGATTTTTTGGGCTCCCATTTTTGAATGCTTCAGATTCATTTGCTATATTTATAGTAAAATAAATTTAACATGAAAGCCAAGTACAGGTTTAAAAAAAAAAACAAACTTTTTCCTTCATTTTTTCTGACTGATGAAAATAGATATACAGAAAACAGATATAGGTATGTATACCCAGTGAATAGATATACCATATATGAGGACATGGCCATTGCTGGCATGTTCTTAGCATGAGCAGGAGCAGCAATATAAAGTTGTTGGGGTGTTTTTTTTTCCAGAAGATCAGTGGTGAGAAGCAGCCTGACATATGCTCTGAGATCTCGATTGAAAAGGACAGTGGTGCCTGGACAAAGGAATCAACCTGCCAACACTGACATTTGCCAGGAGATTTTGGGATGTTGCACACGAGTCACCCTAACGGTACCCGTGGGTGCAACCCATCTCACTGCTCAGAAGTTACTAACAGGTCTGAGGAAAAAATCCTTTTCTTTTGGATGCTGATCAGTTTTTTGTATCACCCAGAAAGAACTACAGTACACTATAGGCATGCTAATCAAGTAACCTAAAAGAGCAGGATGAAATAATTATATAATCTTCTATGGTGGTATAAGATACTATTCTTGTGATCAGTCAGAAGGAGTAACAGGAAGAAAAACAGATAAGGAGGGACCAGTCACTACCCTTGGCAGTGGGCACAGCCCACCAGTCAGATGAGATGCCTTTTCCTTGTTAAGGAGCACCATAAGAACATATTTTGCTGTTTCATCTTCTCCTATCTCTGTAAATCTGTGCTGACAACTGACCACAGATCTCCTCTGATGAGAAAACCGTGAGCTGTGTGATATGTGCCTGCATGACGTTCCCTCCCTCGGGGAAGCAAAGTCCCTTCATTCACACATACCCCATTGCGGCATCCGTATTACACAGGATTTGTGTCAGGGAGACGCCTGTGAGCCCAGGCAGGTCCCTGGCAAAGAGCAGAGGAGACAGGGCCTCCCAGAAGAGCAGCAGCAAGGTCAGTGCTGACACTCAGCAAAGCAAGAGTTCACCCTGCATCACCCCTGAGCAGCATGGGGGATACACATTGCTATATTCCCCTCAGTGGTACTGATTAAAAAGGCATGTTGCTTGTAATCCTGATCTGTTTACAGTTTCGTGCTAGTCCTTCAGGTCAGGGGTTGTAATTAAAAAATTAAGGAAGAATAAACCTACCACTTTCCTGAACAAAACTGCTCTTTTAATGCTCATTAGGCTCATTTGCGCAGCAAAACATCCCCAGGGGACAATTCTGCACTTATAAAATAAACATTTTCCATGCGTGTGGTTAAGGACCCTCATAAAATATGTAGGCAAGGCATTTCTGCTCCATGTATGCCTGGCTTCCTGGCATGAAAGTACTTGCCGTGGATTTAATGCAATGGTGGAAAGAGAAGTGAGTGAGATAATAAAAAATCTCTGGATTAAAGAAAGAGATTGGCAGGGAACACGACAACCCATTACTCTTCTATTAGTATGTATTTCCACTGGGAACCAGGTTCTGAGAAGGATACAGGTTGTTCTCTCCAATTTGTAAGTCAGAGGAGAGTCAATCTCAGCAGACCGTTACTTAAAATTTCTCTTTCTTTTGACTCTCTATAGAAATCAGAATAGAAACAGTTTATTATCTTTTCGAGTTTCTCCCCACAAGCACTGCCTCTTCTGCAAGTTCTAACAAATTTTGCTCAGAGCCAACATCCCTCAGTGCACATCGCATTCCTCAGTTTTGGGATGCCTTCTGACCTGTTCTGTGGGTTGCATTTTGTGGGAGAACAAAGACGAGGCAGTCAGGAGTCATCCTGCTGGCATTTTAGAAAAATCAATGGCACCTGTCAACAGAACTGTCTTGGACTGACAGCAGGAATATCAGTGAGAGCAGCTCACAGCTTCACCAAGTCTTAAGTGCTGCTTCTTCAGGACTGCAGGGAAGAACTCTCCTGTTTTATCATACAGCACTTCTAATTACTCATATCCTCCTTTACAGATCTATGGCACACCAATTTATTAGACCTTTACATTTATTATGAGATCAAATGTGATGAACCTATACTATGCTTCACAGAATTTGGTTTTTTCCTGCATTTTTGCTGTGAGTAATCTGAAACTGAAACAACAGGGTGATACTAAATAATAGATACATCGTATTTAGGCTGCATGAATAATTTATATTTATGTCTTGTAAGAGGCAGCCTCATCCCTGTCTCTATAATGCATGTCCAGATTGAAGAAACAGTTTGTTCAACATCAAACTTTTTTTTTTCAATTTTAAGGTGGAATTTTCAAAATTAATTTAGATATCTTAGGAAGAAAAAAAAATCAAACAGCCTCATTTGACAGTGATGCAATAAATGCTCTGACTTTGATAGCACTTCTGCTCGTATTTTAATGTACAATTTGATATGAATTCAGGAGCACATTAAAAACTTAAATAGTTCTGAAATAGAAATTTTTACTGACTTGTGAAGAAAACATTTTTCCAAAACACTGCTCCCACTTCAGCATTACTGTTTTCTCCTTTGTGAGCACCAGCATACCTGATATGAAAGTCCTGGCCAAACCAGCTTTTTCTTCTTATGGTGCAATTTAAATTTGTTCCAGAGAGTGCCAAAGACTATGTGCCCCACCACAGAGTGTTGCCTGTAAGAGGCTTCCACAGCCAGGTGAAACCATTACCTTGTACAGTAAAAGGAAATGCTTTTTGACCTTATAATCTATACCAATTTTTATTATTAACTGTAAGGGAATGTTATACAGTCCATGGCAAAATATATTACCAGTATAGAGATGGTGTCTTCCCTTATGAAAGATGCATTTTTGTGTTAATCAAAAAGTTCTAAAACAATAGTAGAGGTTGCAGAGGGGTAATGCCACTTACAAGAATCCCAGCTGAGACATTAGCCAAAGAAGCTTTTTCTTTTCCAGTGATTGCTTTCCTAAGCAAAAAGTAAACAACTTCCTTTTTTTCTTTTTAACATAATTCAAAACACTCTTCCTACCTTTTTCTACTTCTAGTTCTTTCTTTCCAGATGACACAACATGAGAAATACCAGCTGAATTTGCAGTTTAACCTATCTGAATTTCCATTTTTGGTTAATAGAGTGCTCAATCAAAACAAACTTAAACAATCATCCTCTTCTGTCAGAAAGGATTGTTTGTGGCCTCTTTCCTATTTATTTTAATTTTCTTTCAAAACCGAAACATGCATGATTATTTAACCATATCTCCTTGCTAATGCTCATGTAGGAGGAGCTGATGCAGTGGCCTGCTCAGAATACTTTGGGCTAGGCTTTCTGCTCTGTTTTCTGAAATATCCACAGAAGATGCTTTGGATGAAGTACTTGGATCAGTTCCATAAGATCTACCCCAACAGAACTCTACCATTCCAGTTGTACAGCAGATCACACAGAGAATACCAGCTAAGGATGCCAAAGTAACTTAAAGCCAGACCCATTTGGACACATCATGATATAACTTTTAGTTACCTGAGCACAATACTCTTTCTGCAAACTCTGCTGCCATCAGCTCTGCTGTGTACTGCTCGTGGCGGCAGCAACTGCGCTTTGTGGAAAAGCCATCCATGCTTCCTGGCTTGCAGCCTACATCCCTCCCAACACAGTGCTCCACTGGGCGTGGGACCTACCTTGGTGCTCTGCCTCAGAGAGGACGCAAGAACTCAAGCCACTGAAGCACAGTGAAACAGAAGTGTCAACCTGTGCACCTGCCCAAATCTTTTCGCAGCACTCTCTCCATAACGCCTGAATGTCTTGTGGGCAAAATCTGGAAATTGTTATAGTGAGGATCCTAGTGTGGGAAAGATGTTAGTATTCAAAGCTCTATTAATATATATACATATATGTATGTATATGTGTTGAAAGCATTTATGCAGTGCGTGGGTTTCTAAGTGCTTCTATAAACTGACACTCCTCTGTCAGTTTTTGCTTCACAAAAGCCCTTTAAAGTCCTTTAAAATAAGAAATTAAAATATATTTTAGTAACTACCCAATGTTTTAGAGGAGGAGTTTGCTTTTGATCAAGCTGACACAAAATGCAGCACTCCCCCATAGCAGGCATTTCACCCTCTCACTTTTATTAGTATCTGTCTCTACTGCTGATTAGAGCAGATGGAGTTCAAGATTCCAGTTCACAAAAACAATAAAGCTGTCTGAGTAAGAAAGAGATGAAGAAGGAATAAGGACCGTGGGACTAAAACACACCTGCTGTAGCTGAACTAATATTGAAGAAAGGTGAACATATTCTTTAGTTCTTCCCTGTTGTGAATATTACAGCTCTCATTTTGCATTGGCTTGTCTTTCTTTAGTTTCTCATTGCAGAATGCCTGTGATGCCAAGCAATGCCCGCAGGATTTGGCACTTTTCTGGAAAAAAAGACAAAATTACGAGAGTTGAAAAACACCTGTGTAAATGTGCTAGTTCCCTGATAGGTGCACTGTTACGGTTGAAATAATTTCTATTCATCTAATGCCTCGGGCTTCACTCACATATGCAACTTTCATATGCATGGACTGAAACTGCCTTAACAGAGAAAAAGAAAGAGATAACCTAATGTCATATCTACATTCTCCTTATTCTGTACAGATGCAGCTTTGCCAACCCACCAAATGGAGTGCTTTGAAATGCCTGTCTTCTAGATAGATGGAACTGCTAGAATATCACGAGTCTAAAATTGCTTGATTATTAGATTCAAATAATGTTGCCAGTGCTTGGAGATCATATTCAAACTCAGGAAAACAGCATACAGATGCTAATGTCCTGCCCTGCCTTTCTCAAGCTTTTACTTTAAGGAAGCCATCTCATTGGTTTACCTATGAAGGTCTAACCAATATTAGATTTGAAAAGCAAGATGAATATTACTAATAGGCAAGGAGCAGAATACCATCCATGCAGCACCTGCTTCGTGAAACTCGCTGCTGTGGGAAGACCTCATTTTGCCTTCCTAATCCTGATTGTCAGAAGTGCTTTTGCTCACAGCCAGGCTTATGAGCCAAAGCAAAGTGATGTGATGTGGGCTATAGCTGCGTAGCCACACGGCATCCCAGCCTCTCCTAGTCTGCCCTGGCTTTTATTGCCAAAACCCAAGCGGCTGTGTGGGCTTGCACAGCCTCAGAGATCTGTGTAATGCTGAAGAGACTCCTAAGAGGACCCTTTAAAGAAAAATCCCATGAATAAGCAGAGTCCCAGACCCTGAGAGCCTGGCTAAGCACACTGGAAAGGACGCACCAGGGATTAGCAAGACAAAAAAAGTGCTCTTCAGACCCATGAACTGGGGACAACCTCCCTGCATCCCATAAAGGAGGGAGAAGAGAGGCCTACCAGCAAACCTGGTAGGCTTCTCTGTCCATGGGTCTGCAGGGTCCTGTCTCCACAGGTCCCTGCAAAGAGCCTGCTCCAGCATGGGATACCTGGATATCTGCTCCAACATAGATCTCCATGGGCTGAAGGGGCACAGTTGCCTCACCATGGTCCTCACCACAGGATGCAGGGAAATCTCAGCTCCAGCACCTGGAGCACCTCCTCCCCCTCCTTCTCCACTGACTTTGGTGTCAACAGGACTGTTCCTCTCACATCTTATCACTCCACTCTTCTCTGACCACAATTACATCTGTATGATAATTTTTTTCTTTCTTAAATGTGTTATCACCAGGCATTACTACCATAACTGATGGGCTTGGCTTTGTTCAGCAGTGGGTCCATCTTGGAGCCTCCAGGGATTGGCTCTGTTGGACATGGGGGAAGCTTCTGGGAGGTTCTCACAGAAGCCAGCCCTGTAGCTCCCTCACCACAAGAATCTTGCCACCCAAACCCCATACACTTAGATTCAGAGCTCCTGAAGTTTCGGAAGCATCATCTCAGTTGCAGCAGAGGAGTGGCTGCCTGTAGATAGTGGCTGGAAGAGCTTTAGAGCTGCATCACTTCTTTTGAATCAATTATTTTTGGAAATGTGGGCTGGGGTGGGGGGTAGGGGGGCAATAAAATTAAAAGAGAGATAATTTTATGAAACAACTAAACAGTTTGGTGCTCTGTAATAAAAGACATTGACATATTGGAGAAAGTCACAGAATCATAGAACATGCTGAGTTGGAAGAGCCCCATCAGAATCACTGAGTCCAACTCCTGGCCCTGCACAGAACGCACCAAGAATTACACCATGTACCGGGGAGTTACGGCCACCCAAACCATCAGGGTCCTGGGACACACACATAAACACTGAGAGATTTGAGTCTGCTTTAAAAGGGAATGCTAAATTGAGATTTTGCTGCTCTCTTCAGCTGCTTAAGGGGAAATCAAAGAAGATAATTTCATACTCTTCTCAGACCTGCACAGTAAAAGAGGAAAAAAGCTCAAGCTGAAGAAAGGGAAAGGCCAACTGCATTCAAGAAAAAAGGTTTCACCACAAGAGTGGTCAAGAACAGGGACAGGGGTCCAGAAGTTGTGGAATTTTCATCCTTGGAAACATCCAAGGACAGACTGGACACCCTGAACTTTGATCTTGCTAAGGACAGGGGCTTGGAGAGGATGGCATCCTATCCAACCTACACAATTATGTGATTCTAAAAAAAAAGTAATAGAAGGTTTGCTTTTTGCCTAATGTATCCTCATACCCAGCAAAATAGTTCTAAAATATAAAAAACAACATTAGATAAATCGACCTTCCCCAGTTTCTCCACTGCTTATTCAATGACAATAGATCTGTTAAATGCTATTTTTCTTTGGAAGACTGTGAATCAGCGTCCTTGAAAATAACCTATCCATTTTGTCAACAAACCATAATCCATCTGGTTTATGCTAGATACACTGATTTTATTAAAGTTTGGACATGCTATCTATCCAGCAACAGAGAAAGACATTGCTAAAGACAATTGGTCCAGTCTGATCTCTCTCTGCTGTGTAAGGGCAGGAACTTCACTGAAGTCAAATGAATTTATGCTGGCATAATAGTGGTTCCTGGGGGAGTAGAATGGATCTTGGCTGCCTAAGGCTGTTTGACAGTAGAAGAGAGCAGTTCAGCAAAAGCTAATGGGTTGATCGTGTTTACTTCTATAGTCCCGGGGAAGGCAGAATACTTCAGCAATTAAAAATTTCATGCATAGCTACATCGTATCAATAGCACAAAATCACCTCTGACAGAAGAAAGACCTGTTCACCAGGTGGTGATGGGAATTGCTGTCATATATGCGCAAAGCATTCAGGGTCTTTGGTGTAGGCTTACAGTGGCAAACAAAGGCTCAGGAAACAATCTAGAATTCATTTGTCTTCATTTTATTTTCATTTTTATGTCTCTACTGGTGTGAATTAGCTCTACTACCTGAGCCAATGGAAATGTCGAACCACCACATTGATCTTTGAAGAGGCCAGACAGAATGAAAATTGTGGAGGAATGTTCCCTTTTGTGGATGAAGGATAATAAAGAATCTGCTTGCAGTCTGCTGATAGATTGTTTTGCTTAATATGAAGAGAAGGATTGCTTGTGTTTCGTTCTGGGGGCCAGCAACAGGAGATATGCAAGAACACCAGCATGTGACATACTTCTGGATCGGTTTGTATTTTCTGCAAACATTAAGTCTGGTCTTAGTCTGTGCACTCATTATAGTCATTATAAATATAATCAACATACTAGAATCAATGAGAGGAAAGACAATTTAAGGAGATTACAAGAAAATTCTGGTAAATGGGAGCTGAAGCAGTTCTCTTCCAAGGTGATACTGACAAAAAAGTTTAGGACGAGAGCCCTGGTAGTAGGTACACAACCTTAAGAAAGCAGCTTTTATTGTAGAAAATAAAAGAGCTTTACAATTTATTAAGATTTCACCTGAAATTTAAAGTCTTCTATCAATTTATTTTCCAGCAATGCACTGCTTTAGAACTTTTGTAAGTCTTCATAAGGAAGACATGCGTAATGACTTCAGAAAATACAGATGCAAATAACCAATCTGAAGATTTGCAAAAGCTTATTTGAAAGAGGGAAGATGGCTACAGAAGATTGCGTCCATAAAAATTAGCCTTAGAAAAAAATCTGCATTTCTTAAACTAAATCAGCTGAAGTTTTGTGTGCCTTTAAGAAAATAACCTAAGCCCAGTCTTTTTAAAGTATATGCTTTTTCAAGCATATTGAGACTAATTTAAATTATAAAAGATCCCTTCTGGTTGAGCAACAGTTTTCAGTCTGAATATCACCTTTGGTACAATAGACTTTTATACCATTCAAGGTGGGATTTTTGTGATGTCCAAAACTAACTCAAGTCATTACTGGATGCTGCACATTGAATCATTACAGTATATAGAAAATATACATAAATGTATACATATATGTTCTTTCTACTTCTGGCAGAAGTTCTGGAACTTTCTTTCTTTGTTTAAACTGAGTTTTCTGTTACTGGCTGACATCACACCTGATATTCTTCTGAGTCTGTGCTCCTTCAACTCTCAGTCTCTGAGAAGAGGTGAATCACCACCACGTGTGAGAGGGAGGCAAATGGAGGGGGCCAGACCCATGCAATTCTGCCTTGCTTTTGCCCCATATCCCATGAGAGGCTGGTTTCAGGGCAAGAGCAAGGAGGGGCTTCAGACCCCTTGCTCGATTCCGGATGTTAATATGCTGCGTGGGTACAGAGAGGGGAGGTGACTCGCGTTCCTTTGCCAGTGGCACATCCCTTCCTCACAATACCATCCGGAGGCAGCCGGAGCTGGCAGCACACGTGGCAAGGACACTGCCTTTGCAGCTGGTGGTCTGTTTGTTGCTGTGCTCTTCAGCCGAAATCACCCGCTGCCACCTTAAATTTTGGATTTATCTACACCCGAACGGTAGCTAAGTTATTAAAGTTCTAGCTAACCTTGCTCAAAACAATCCAGCTAAAAGTAAAAGATGAATGGCAGCATTTGCACAGAACACCTCAGATCTTTTTAACAATAAGATACATTTTAGAAAAACAATAGCACCTTTGAAGTAACTCTTGAGCGCTATAACAATGCACAGGAAAGTACAAGAGCAATTAAAGTAGGGATCGATTTGAGGCTGAGTAATGCAACAGTGTGTGCTGCTGACAGTGCCAGAGAGCCATCGAGAACTCAGAAATTATCATGTTTTCTGTCTCCATAAAAAAGAACCAAGACAGCCCTTATTTCCAATAATAAAAGGAAATTTACTGACATCAAGAGCTAATATGGGATTACCAACCAACATAACACCAGTTACCCACCAGTGTTCCTCTCCATACCTATTGATGTAGCAGGTGGAAACCTGCCTTTGAGGTTATCCAGAACCCTCCTTTGTAACAGCCTGATAACAGCCATCAGCATCTTGGCAGATCATTTCATCTAAAAGGTCACTAGGTTTTTACAGGCAGAAGGAGGGCGGAAATTGTAATGAAAACTATATGACCATTCCTGAGAGCTAGTTTGCCCTTCTGAGAATTGAGACAACTTTTTGACTAGAGACTGTACATGGCAAAGATATCTCTTCTCTCACCCCCAAAAATACCTGCTCAGGTTCAGCAGAGTTGAGAAGCTTCAGTCGACGGAAGTTATCCCATATGAAGTGTGACAGTGCAATTTAAAATTAGATACAGTGCACAGCCAAACGGGAGCCAATTGCAGCTGTACGGCACTCCCTACCTGCGTGTCTGGTGCTCTGCACCTCGCAGAGGGCGCCTGAGGACACTGAGCAACCGCAGCAGCGTTTGCTTTCCTGCATCCTAACCTGCTGTCCCTGACTCCCAGCACCTGTTCTGACAGACAGCCCAGAGGAAGCTGACCTCCATCCTGTGGCACAGCAGGAAAAGGCACAGCCAGCAGCTGAGTGAAAGCTCTGCAGGGTGGCGTGTTCTGCTGTGTAGGGTGACATGTTGTGCTGTGCAGCCCCTGACTCCCAGCACAGCCCGGCCACTTGAGCTCATCCTTATCGGTGTCTGGGCTGGAGCTCAGGTTTGGAGCCCAAAGTTTCCTCGATCAACTATTCTCTAGTTTTCTAAAAAGCAAAGATGGCTCTGATTTTGCACCAGTCCAGAAAAAGTTTTGGCTTCATAGTAGGTTTTATTTTTCCCAAGTTACATACTCCTGGGATTTGAGAGGAGCTGATGTTTTGTATTCAGCTGATGTATGGTATTAACCTACTCTGTGAATGCCAGTATAATTAGAAACAAACCTACACAACTGATAAAATAAGCCACTAATTGTTGTATTTATTCCCCCTCTGAAGGCACACTGGCACTATTAATTGTACTTAGTCACAATCTGTTCATCATCTAATTGTTTTCCACGGAGCTGGAGAGAACCAAATATTTACCCAGATGAATTTATTAATATCTACTCATGAATCACAACTGCTCTTTTGTGATTTGCACAATGATTTCTTTTTAAAGGCAAGAAAAAAATGCAGAAAATGAGACGTACAAGACTGAACAGAGTTGGGTGTCAGGGCTCTCCGGGGACCTGGAGCTATGGGGCCTCTCTGGAAGTCCAGGGCTCATCCCACCACCCTGTCCAGGACTGGGGCAGCCCCATCCCTGGGCATCACTGTGGGTGCTGAAGCCATGGGGAAGGGGTTCATGGCTCACTGTGTGGGCACCACAGCAGCTGTGGGGGCCTGTCAGCCTGTGGGTCCAAGAAATTCTCTGAGGATGCAATCCTGGCCTCAGCTGGCATCTCTTCCAGACCTTGCTGTGGCTTGTCTGTGCTCTCAGGGTGATACTTCTACTGCATTTAACTTTAAGGCAGATTAATCTTTTAAATGCTGTAGCAACACCTTCTCTAAACCCAGCCTGAATTAAACACGTCAGCTGACACTGCACTGATTAGCCAGTAGGACCAATTGACTTCCCCAGCATGTCCTAGAAGAAATGTACCAAAAATGCTTCTCTGATAATATACCAGGTATTTTCAAACGCTAAAGGCAGAGTCCTCAGGTCCCCCAGAGCTGCTGCAAAGGTGTGAGGTGGGCTGTCAGCTCACATTAACTCTTGTTTTTTTCCAGATAACTTTGCCCCTTTACAGTGTACATTATTGTGATCATAGATGTGCTGAAATATTTGATCATCTTGTAGGGAGAAAAATGTCAGACTTTCCTTTTAGTGGGAAGTGGCATCTTCCTTTTAACACACTGTAAAATCTGTAAAAACAATATGTACTTGGTCACTCTGTATTTTTCAAAGGATTGTAAGAGTCAATTTCATGTTAAGAATTACAGGGAGTTTTATAACTTTTATGTTGAAAATAATTCAAACTCTCTCTCTACCGGAACAGCAGTTCAAATTTAAAGACAGAAAATTGGTACAATAGGTAGCTGTCTGTAGTACAAACTGAGCCTTATCAATGAACACAGAGGAACTGTGATTCTAAGGCACATTTCATAGGAGAATATAAATGTCTTCTGTGATTTTAAATTTGGTAATTTGAGGTCTCCCTTTTCCTCTTGGAAGTTACGCAGCTGTGAAAGCTCTAGAATTTATGACCTGGATAGATATGTAAATATTCTTCTGCAGAAAACATCTTCCCCTTTGTTCTGCTGTTTGATGGCCAAAATTACAGATCTAAACATGCCTAAGAATATTTTTTCTATAAGCCAAAGTAAAATTTAGCTTGTTATATAACTTAAAATACAAAATACTAGGAAGTTGAATGTGCATATGTGAGAAGCCCAGTAGATAAAGTACCTTGCCTGGGAAGCTTGAAAATATGAAGAATTGTAGTTTTGTAGCCTGATGATACTGCAGAGTGACTACCTCCCCAGAATCAGATGAAATCAAGAAAACAAACTTATATTTGTAAAGACCTGATTAGCAACATACTCCCCAAGACACTGTCCCAAAGCAGCACTAAATACACTGAAATACTGTTTTCTTTCACCACTGGCCGTGGCTAGCTGTGTAGGATCTCTGGATAGAACTGCTACCATAATACACTTGATGACAAGGATGTATCACCAAATCAAAATATCCTGGCAGTAAAAGCTCATTGTAACAATAAATATCTCAGCAAGCGATATCCTTATTAAAAAAAAAAAAAGATAAGTACACAGATAACTTTGAGATAATTTGGAAGATACTATAAAATCAGAATACTGGCATATCCAAGTGATTATATAACTGGTCCACATATTTTTGTTGTATATTCCTTGCTATGTTACAAGAATACTGGTTGACTAAATTTTCTAGCAGAGACACCAAGCACTAATATTATCCACAGAGGCAGTGGACATCTCCCTCTGTTTGGGGTCTGTGCCCTTAGCCTGTTGCTTGGTCTGGATCCTGCTGAAAGCCACAGCAAAACTATCGTGCACTGTAGTGCAGAATTGCAATTGTATTTCTACTCTTACATTCAAAGACATCAAAGACATAGCCATAAAACACAGCTTCCTGCTGCATGTGACAAGTATGAAAGAATAGAATTTGACTGCAAAAGAGTGAAACCTACAGGAACTTATACCATGTTATACAAAAAAAAAGCACACTGCACAAACAATTTCAGAATTTCATATTTGAAATAAAAACAAAGAATTCACAATCCTGGGCAAAGTATGAAGTTATTTCCATAAGGCCACAAACACCCCCAGTTCATAATCTGCTCTATTCTCCTCTGCAAACCAGCAGCCTTTACCCTGTGTTCTGCTCCTGCACTTGTACTTTTCACAAACCCACCCCTCTGCTCTGCTCTTGTGAGATCCCACCTGGAGTCTCCAGATCTGGGGCTGCCCAAACGAGAAAGACATGGACCTGTTGGAATGAGTCCAGAGGAGGCCACTAAGTTGATCACAGGACTGGAGCACCTCTCCTGTGAAGGAGAGTGAGAGCTGGAGCTGTTCAGCTTGGAGAAGAGAAGGCTTTGAGGAACTTTCCAGTACTTATAGAGGGCTTATAAGAAAGCTGGAGAGGGACTTTTTACAAGGGCATGTAGTGATAGGACAAGAGGGAATGGCTTCAAACTGAAAGGGAGATGGTTTACATTAGGTATTTGGAAGAAATTCCTTACTATGAGGGTGGTGAGGAACAGGTTGCCCAAAGAGGTTGTGAACTCCCCACCCCTAGAGGTGTTCAAGATCGGGCTGGATGGGGATCTGAGTAACCTGGTTTAGTGGAAGGTGTCCTTACCTCCGGTGGGTGGGTGAAACTAGGTGATTTTTGAGGTCCCTTCCAACCCAAACCATTCTATGATTCCATGAATAGGCTTCAGTAGTGATTTAAAGGTAATTGAACTACATTAACTGGGAGTTTATTTGCTAGGTGATATATTTATATTTTAGTGTCCAGCTGTAGAAAAACAAATCAATTTACCCACACCCAAGACTAGGATGATTATTAGATGTAACCACAGCTACTTGTGAATATGAACTATAGCACATTAATGAATACTAAGGGGAAATACCAAAGCCAAGCAATTTGCAGTTATGGAAACATCCTCTTTTACATCTAGGCTGTAACAATTCATGCAACATTTTCCATGCTGCATGGTAGAAGACAGCAGTGTTATTCAATTGACATGAAATCACAATTCAACAGTATGGAGTTTCTGCCTGTTTATGTTTGGACCCTTTCTGCTGTCTACTCCCACAGTACCAATTATCCCCCAACATTTTGCAAGTCCATCTGCCAAAGAATACTGATTTTTAGAGAGACTTATAGTCACAGACCTCAGCCTTTTGTCTTTGGGAAGGGGCCATCAGAAGGTGCCTGTCCCATTTCGAAGACCATGCTCAGACCAGAGATAACTGATTTGCACTAGATGCCCTACTTGGATGACAGTCAGGCAACAGGAATCCCACTCTGACATTTCCTCGACCACCTGGTACCCCCATCTTCCCTTCTTCACTCTCTAGATAATCACAGTGACGGATGTGAACGAGGGACAATTTATTAAGTTATAAATGATGCTGTATTACCTCCCGGAAAAAGCTTTTTTCCCAATTCCTTTGAATTGCAATCAAAAGGTAAGGCAAAAAATCCTTTTTTTCCTCTAGGAATGAAAATAACAACCCATAGAAAAGTCTCACAAAAGCTCTTTTTAAACAATTTTCTTTACACTTCACACTCTGGGGATCCCACACTGTGTCTATTTTAATATGGGGAAAGCTACATGCCTAAAAAAAAAAAAAGAATATTCTGGAAAAGACATTTTAATTTGCAATGAATATTGTGATCACACTGGGAATTGTATTGGACCTTCTTTTCTATCTCTATTTTCTCACTCTTTGTTGTCAGTGTTTATTTTTATATCAACTCCTACAAATAAGTATTTAGTGTCACTTTGTTGGGGCTGTTATCTGAAAATAGAAAACTGGCCATGAATTTTGCTGAAAGCTGATCTACTTAAGCAAAGAATTTATCCCACACCATTTTTTTGAGCTTTCGTGAGTAAAAATATGTGAATGAATTGCAAATCTATGCACTCTGAAGGTTTCCTATCAGTAGTTTATAGGGAGCACAGAACAGGAGCACAACAAAATTTTCACCCCCCTCTTGAAGTTTTGGTTGTCACCAAACATTTTATTAAAGGTCGACCCCATGAGCAGTTTCAGCTCTGCATTTTTTTATGTGAGCTATGTTCCTAAGCTGCTGAAGATGCAGCTTTTTTGCATTTGGCAGAGTACTCCTGTTCAGTCCCTTCCTCTGCCTGTGGGGGTGTAGATATGTATCTTCCCTCAAGGTGCTCCTACCTGGCTGCAGGAGAAATGAGGAGCTCTCAGACCCTGCTCTTAGTCTTTGCCTTTGTATAAATATCTCAGTGGTGAATAAAGCAATACATGGAATGAAATTCCACACATGATGCCCGTCCTGGAGACCCTTTCCCCTGTCCTGACTCAAAATGTCTCTATCTCAGGCCATCCTTTGGCCTCTCAGTGGGAGCACTCACTGCAGCGCTGGGTGATCAGGTGTCCTTTGCTTAACCCAGGCAAGGATCTTAACCAGGAGTCACTGCTTTTCAGCCATTGTCTTATGTGGAGACAGGCTTTCCCAAACTTTCTCCCGAGCTGGTCTACATAATGAAGTATAACTTGCTTTATCATGTACCACTGGGATGCCAGTTCTATCAGTCCTGTATGTTTCACCCTGAACTTCTAGACTGTTGCTCTCACTGAACTCATTCATATAAAAGTTAAACTCATCACCTGCTGTCATGCCTTTAGTGTTACTTTTTTACTTTTTTCTCTCTGCTGCTCTACTGCCTTGCAAGGTAATAATTATAGAAACTTCTTCTGTAAGTCCCAGCCTAGAAGGGATTTCTTACTGAAGACAGTCCTGTTTTCATGGGGTTTCTTGTGCCTCACCAGAATAAAAGTTTCACTGTCCCAGACTGAGGAGAAAATGAAGGGCATGAAGATCTGCTTCTGAATTTGTTCAGACCTCTAAGTTTGCAATGCAAGTCCCACAGATGGTAAATCTGGCCTTTCAATGTAAGTGTTTCTTTTATTTATTTTAAATGCAGTTGAATTTGCTGATTCAAAAAATATTTTAAAATAAATCTTCTGAAAAACTCAA